>JAHWFP010062796.1:0-35441 GCA_023313725.1 Lithobius niger
CCCAATATTGAAAACTCATGGGAACTACAACTTAAAACTACAATTTAAGTCTCAAAACAAATCTTGGAGTCTCACTTCGTAACAGTGTTGTAGATGCACTCGGGTCGGTATCACACAAGTCCTGGTTTAAGTCCTTCTTTTTGTTAGAAATGGAACGATATTTTGCACAGTTCAATGACCAGACTCCCATACATGGTGTTGTAGTTGATTTGCATCTGTAAATTGAGTCCCAGGCTGGGTATGGCTGCTTTAATGGCTGGTTCACATCTCAAGAAGGTGAGTGGCATTCAGTGTCTTATGCCTCTACAATCAGATATGGAGGTTGCATGTAGAGACATGTGTTGTTTCTGAAAAATAAACAATATCTATGAAAAGGCAGTCAAATATTTGCATATCTCTGCACCTGAAACAGTCATCTTGTTAAGCCAACATTTTGCGCTTGAACATAACAGCCCAATCTCAGAATAAATCATAATTAAAATCAGCATGCTTAGCCAATAGCTCCCCGGTTTGCTTCCTTGCAATACAATGACTCCAACCAGTTTGCCAAAAGTAGGTCAACAGTCTGTGTGCTTGAGTGAGGAGGAGAACAAACTCTCCTACGTTACAGAGCCAATAGTTCCTTCCTTATCAGAAAACCATGTCGAATCAGTACTTTCAGGCTTAATAATTTGATTTTCAAACGCTTGTTAGTGCTATTGTGCAACCCATATTTTCTACCAAAATCCTTTTAGTACAGCTAATAGCACGATTTCTGCTGAATGAATACAATCAAATGCATGCATTTATATGAGTATCTTTGACTACAGAAACCCCAGATGATGATCAAAACATTTTTCGACTAGAACCAAGCCTCGGATCAGAACCAAATTCGAAAAAAAATCTTTTTTTTTTTCAAACATGAAAGCAATCTTAAATTATAACAAGCCAGGCAGCATAGGAGCCAAACTTCGATCTTTATGCACAATCAAATCTTTGATTTTTTTTTTTTTTTACGAATCCCTATGTATAGCCAACTCAGACTTTAAAACTGTAACTTCGACTTTTTGTGTAACAACCAAGTCTTTGACGCAATATCCCAGGCTTGTTCAGGAACCAGCTCTTTGATTTTAATAATGCTGAACCCATTTCTTTGAACATGGCAACCCATGTTTGTGTAGAACTAGAACTTCGACTTTAAAACATAGAAATGTGTCTTTACTTGTAACAACCCAGGTGTATGCAAGAGACAACCTCTGACTTCACATATAACAAATATTTGATTTACACAGGCAAATCTTTTGATTCATACGAGCAAATCTTTGATCGTGAATAACCACCATTTTGACTGTAAACTTCAATTTTAACTCAGAACTGCAATTTCGATTTTGATTTCAGAACTGTAACTTTGATTTTGATTAGAACTGTAACTTTGATGGTATCTTTACTTGTAGAAACATGACTTTGACGTTTAAGAATCTAGGCTCACTTGAACGCATCTATGACTGGAGAACTATGCAAAAAGCACCTGACTATGTAACCTTCTCTTGACAGCCTTCTGCTGAACCATGTCTATGTATGATTCAAGTGTAACACTTACTGTGTCTTGGCAACTGAATTGCCATGCCTGGGAGTAACTGATTTCCGTGGTTGGCGGCACCCATTCAAATGACCTGTGTGACTGCAATTTTTAGTTTTGCCAGGTGAAGTATCTGAAAAGGATAGCATCCTTCAGAAACTATATTTGGGGAATGCCGGGGCATGCAGCACTTGAAAAACTACTAGACATGCAATCGCCCAGAGCAATGTGTCTACGCTTCATCCTCCAATTTACGCAATACTTACTTTTGACATTCTTTTTTTCATTTTTTTTTTCCATGTCTTCTCAAATTAATTATTGTTTTTTTTTTGTTTCTTTTTCTCATACCGTGCCCTCAGAAGGGAGAGCACAGGGTTTACAATACAGAGGGGTAATCACATGCGGGACGACTGCCAGGGAATTTACAATGCCTAGGTGACTCATTCAGACTTACATGCTTGGGTTTAAAACAGAAATAATGTAATATGGATACTAGGAACAGTCACACGCCCCATGGCTCTCAGACCTCGGGCCCAGTAATCTTCCTAAGATTGGGTGTGGCCGCACCCACATATCAAGAGTACTGATGAAAATTTCCCTAAAAATCCCCATCTCCCTGAGGGCTAGGACCTCAGGTGAGCACAACCGGCTTATAAGGGGCACTGCCTTCATGTTTAAAGGGAAATTACCAACAAACTGCATGAAACATACAGCTGCCCCCGTATGAGACCACCTTATTCCCACTAGTAGCCAAACAGTCTCCTAAAAATCTTCTTTTTTTTTGAAAAGGCTGTAAGAACTCCAATTTGATTGATAACACCATTTTCATCATGTCCTGTTAAAATGGCAACTCAGACTGAAAATTCGCAATTCTGCACTTTTAATTTGAAAACGACTTTTACTTCTGAATGAGCCAAAATGCAGCATTTGTCGTTTCTCTTCCTTTCCCTTTCGTTTTTTTTTTCATTTATTTTGAACGTGTCAAGTGGCTTTCCCTGACAGTTAACGTGCGACAAACATCTCTGTTAGGGAGGGATGCGCAACAGCACTGATTTACAACTTGCGCTGAGACGAGAAAGAGAAGCCAACTCATTTGATGCTGGCCGGGGGGGGGGGGGGACGGGAATGAGTGAGTCGGTGAAGTGGCATCGTAACCGACTCCGGCTTTATCAATAGGAGGCGTGGCAAGGAGTGGACCCACAGCTCCAAACAATGGGAGAAAAAAAATGCACTTGTCCCAGACTCGAAACAGAGGGAAATTTATAAAGGCTGCAGGTGTTCTGTTCGTTGTCTTAGAGCAGCCGATAGCTTCCGAAAGTCTGACTCACAGCCAGTGAAGAGGGGAGCGGGGTGAGAGGGCCATTTGTTTCAGAGTGATTTTCCCGTTATTTTGGCTACCGATACGTTAGGCTGCATGCCCTAAGGCACTAATCAGTCTGCAACCAATAGTCAGCTCAACCCTTTGCCCCAATAAAATTTAAACGGAAACCAACTGTCGTTTTGTATACCCAATTAGGGAATACAGAAGGACAGTTGGACCAATTACAAACGAAATTTTCAAACTAACAGTCACGTGCTTCTAACGTTTCCACAATTCTAATTTTGAGGCAAAGACCAATTTTTGAGAGGCTTTTTGCCAGTCGAACGCAAACAGTCGTAATAGCAACATGGAGCCAACTCGACTTATTGACATTGAGATACCAAACACAGTAATCGTTCCCCGCACGAAAAGGCTTGAGCGACTTGGGGCGTACACAAATTCTTTAATAATGCTGCTGCACGCCGATTTTCCCGAACTAATGGCCTACAGCGCCCACTACTGCCAATGCGTACTGTCACAAGGAGAAATCAACTGCAGTCATTCCCATCCCCATGGAAGAGCATTTTTGCGCTCAGCACTGTGTGAAGGCGTCATCAACTACATGCTACGGAGTCATTTCGACACCCGCCGTCGGCTAAAACCTTCAAACCTGGTAGACGAAATATTGAACCAGCGTAAATTGAACCAGCGTAATTACAGCTATTGTTAAGTTGAGGAGATGGCATTTCTAACTACGACATTATTTACGACTCAATCAGCGAAGCATAGAATTTTCAGAAGGAATTCCTATTAGTTTGGAACGTCATCCTCGATCGAACACGATCCTAATTACAACAGTTAAATTATTGCACGAAGGTCTGCAGGTGACAGTTCACTTAGTCGGCGAGCTAATCAAGCGCACAATACCGAGAATCAGCTGATGCGCCTCGAACGTGACAATACAATGAATGACAAGCGCAACGGTACCTAATTTACTTTTAGGACCTGAACTGTCAAGACACGCAATTTCTATTCAGCACACTAATCAGTCAAATAGATTGCTAAGCGATAACGCACTAGTATTTAAGCGGACTTCAGGAATGCGGCATTATCATTCAACTTTTAAGGGTTTACACGTTGCCACCATTCTCTGAGCCCTGCTATTCACGGACGTCTAAAAAGCCGTGCCGCGCACCCGACGTACGACACCGGGAGACGGGAAGCCGGGTGCCCGAACGCCAGCTACGGCGGAGTTCACGGGAGATAAGTATCCTTCCGTATCACTAACAACGATTGTTGTACTTAAATTATAGTAAGCCGAGTGCTTAATCTTTAATTGCCAATCATTATTAATTATCCTTTATTAGGAATTATTCCAATGCAACCGTAGTAAGAATGCCAATGGCCAACTATTGTTGATTGAGTGTAATCAAACCGATCTCGAATTACAATCCTTATAAATCGATTATTGACCAGTGTGGTCCATATTTTGTACAACGGAGAGTCGATTAAAGGCCCAAAATATTATTGAATTGTTGCTTATCATTACGCCTCCCTTTTCCAGTGCCATATTCATGTGTATTATTTAGGTTAAATACAACTGATTCATCCTGACAACAATGGTTTATTTTAGGACAATTGCTCACTAAAATAGATCATTACACTATGACTTTTGAGTATAGCAAAATAAAAGCGTATTAATAAATTACTGTATCTAGCAATTTTCAGTCTAGGCCTATAAATTTCATATGTCTTTGCCTGAGTAAAAATAGAGCAATGGTATTAAATGTATATAATCATAATTATTTATCTCTACACTAGTATAGGTGTATAAATGCATGTAGTGTATAGCTTCAATTTAACCATAGTTTGTGACAAAATCACTAGTGTACAAAATAATGCGTCTAGACAACGATGTCGTAAAATGAGGCCTACAAAACAACAAATTGGTTGTCTACAGAATCGCCTTTTGCCCCAAAGCTGAAGTGTCCCCACAGGAAAGGAAAAAAAATGCGAATCCTTTGGTGGACAACTAGTCAAGCGTAGCTGAAATTCCACGAAAAAAATGGCGGCTTGGCTCGATTCTCGTGTGATTGGAGGCAGGAGAGAGGACTTGCAAACTTGCCGGCTTCTTGTAAATTTTTATAACGCCTAGCAACCAAATAAAGTGGAGGGGATGGTTGGGGTACCCAATGCCTACGTCATTGAGATCTAACCAATTAAAAATTAGGTAGGGACCTGAAGTTTGAGAGATTGGAGCTTTCCATACTAGTCGAACCCAGTTGTAATTCTGCCGTCTTCCCAACTGCACCTGTCAACTGATAGCAATGGAATTGAACGTGTTAGAATTCCTACAAGCACGATTGACCCCAGAACAATATGAGATCTTGCTGAACAATGTGGAGATAGTTCAGAATGAAATCGACGACTATCCGTTAAATGACAACAAGGATGTGCTGCGTTATCGGACGGAATCACTGCTCCCCGCGGTTGGAAGGCTTCTAGTCGCCATGACCCATTTTATTAACGAAATGACTGCACCTATACACCAACGGGAAGGAAATAAGTATCCCCCACAGTTGGTTTTCTTTTTTTTTCTTTTTTCGACCACAACCCTGTTTTAGTCAGACCTCGTATTTGTACACACGCCGTAACCTAACCTATACTAATTTTACTTTCGTTCCCGTTTTTATTTCAAGGAATGCAAAGAAGGTGCCGGCGTAACCCCCGCACCCCAGGTCCCATAAATGTGCGTACCCGATCTTCCCCCTGTGGTGATAGGGACGACGAATCCCCCCCCCCCCGACGTCCACATCTTAATGCCTGAGGAGACGTATTTTTCGGCCGCCACAATGAGAACACTGGTCCTTTCAATAACCAGAGACAGAAGTACTGTAACCCATTATCAAAATTAAATACAATCGTTAAAACTATCACTCTTCTATGGTCCCGTTGCCCTCTATTCCCGAATTTACTTGTTTTTTTTTTTTCATTTTTCTTTTTTTTTGTACGTAAGGGTATTTGTTTGGTGGTACGCAAGTTTCGTTTCCCAGGAATAAGACTTTTTGTTTATGCTAAAAGTGAAATTTACGACATTTCCTCGACATGCTTGTAGTTACCGAAGGTTTTATTTCCTTCTGTGTTCATGTATCGCTAGCTATTTTACTGGTAATCAACTTATTTAGTAGTTTTGGTTATTTGTACGGCGTTACCGTTGCAGTTTCTTAATGTTTTGATGTGATAGTAGCCTAGTTGACAAAATTTGGCGCGAATTTGGCGACCCGCACCTTGCCAAGGGAGGCTGGCAGCAGATCACCAGGCGCGGGAAACCAACAGTGCGCGTTCTAATCAGATCGCTAGGATGCGGAGGTGGGGCATTGCAGCCAATGAGCGCGCAAGTCAGGTTGGAGACGGAGGTGGAGTCTCGCGCCTCGCCATTGCAGTCTGGAATATCCCACCTTGTCTCCTTCCTTGAAAATTGTGATTTTAGTGGCGTTTTAAACCTGTGCAAGCTGAAATATGGGCCGTCGAGTGACATCAGGATTACAAGCAGTGCTTCTGGTATAACAACGATGCTTGTGTCGCACGTTAAATTTGTCAACATCGGATTTATCGTCAGTGCTAGTGGTTTGTTTGGGATCGGCGCTATCCGCCATGTTGGTATCAGTGTTGTTATTTTGGTTGTCAAACGATCGCTCAACCTGTTGCATTGTGACTTCGCTAGATTTGTCTGTTGGATCTAAACGTGCTAGAGAAATGTACCGCTGGACTAATAGATTTTTTCGGTCAGTTTTATGCCTTTTTCAATGCTATTTTCAATGTCAGTAATCCCACGAAATGCTGTGGGTAGCCTAGAATCACGCAAAAATAGCGGCTTCACATGGTTAACATGTGCTTTCAATATGCGATCGGCATTTAGAATATCGATTAATGTTACAGTAACGAGTGTTATAAACTCAAGCACTCGATAGACACCACTCCAAATCAAGTGAAGTTTTGGTGAAATGTTTTTAAGATGTGCGTAACAGCGGAGAACCACGTAATCGTAAGGTTTTAGTGAATACGGTGCTGCTTTCTTGTTATAATAGTGTTTATAATGCTGAAAAGCTTTCTCATTATAAAAGCTAACCAATTCCCAAGCTGCTTGGAGTCTCGATGTCAGTCGAATCGGAAAATTTTCTGAGTTATAGCAGATCTGTGTTGGCTCAAAAATTAACGATGCGGGTGAACGTAAATCTTGACCAAACATCAAATAGTGAGGGGTAGCCAACGTTGCCGAGTGGACAGAGCCATTGTAGGCTAGACAGACAGCTGTTAAAAATTCTTCTATGCATGTCACAGCCACTTTTCTCAAAATTTCTTCAACTGAGCGATTTACTGATGCTCCACCATGCCTCCAGGCCAAGAACAATTCGGCATAAACGTAATTTGTTTAACGTTCAATAACGTTGTTAATTCCCTCATTAAATTTGATTGGAACTCGCCGCCGCAGTCATGCACAAGTGCACCGCAGAATCCAAAACGTCCAAACAACTCCCTATACAATGCTTTTGCAACAGTGATTGAACTCTTATCAGGTAAAGGTACAGCTATCAAATATCTTGAAAAACTGTCAATGCAAGTGAGGATGTAACAGTTTGAATTTTTTTTGTTTTGTGCAAAACCCCTATCAAATCTAAAACCCAGTTCTGGTTAGGTCGTTGATAGGCCCTAAGCCTAGCCTTAAATGGGTGACGAGGGACCTCACCATACTGGCAAACAACACAAGTCTTTATGTAATCGTGCACATCCTTAATACCAGTAGGCCAGTGATTGAATTTGAGCAACAGTTTTGGCCCTACCTAAATGTCCACTCGTTGGTGTGGCATGATAGTCACGTATGCAATGTGTTATCAGGGATTTAGGCACCAACATCTGAGCTTTGTAACCAACAGTGCCCTTTGCACATTTAGGTGCATACAACCGGTAAATTATCCCATCCACATCATGGTAGAAAGCGTTTTTGCCTCCAATTACGTCAATAACTTGCGCAGAACCCCTGTCACTAATTTTTGCAGTGATTTCTTGACAGTATGAGTCATGTTCTTGTTCAATTCTAACTTGCTGCCTTGTCCTATCAGGGTATTGACCATCCAAAACACACACTGGCAATTCATGAACTCTAGATAATGCATCAGCAACAGGTAGGCTAGCACCCACTCTGTGCTGAATTATAAAATCATACTCCCTGAGTTTTATCAACACACTCTCCAGTTTAGGCGATAAGTTAGGGCTACAATATAAATATATCATTGCGGCATGGTCAACCCGCAACGTGAATGTTCTACCAAGCAAAAACAACCTAAAAAATTCTAAAGTATGTATGGCTGCGAGAATTTCTCGCTCTGTAGTCGTGGCTTTAGCCTCCACGGGTGAAAATGCTTTAGAGGTATAACCCAAAATGTATTCTGTGCCATCATGGACCTGAATCAAATCTCCTCCTGCACCACTTTGCGAGCCATCCACATGTTTCAGGTAGGCAGGCCAGTCACAGGAAGAAATTAAAATGTCATCAAGATAGGCGTGGCAAAAGGAATTGAGTATTGGTGCAAATATCTGGTTTGCACAGTGATGAAAAACACTCGGAGCAATCGATAAGCCCATGGGAAGTCTTTTGTAAGCCACCTTGTTAAGACTGAAAACTAAAGGAGCATATGTTTCTTGCCTTTTCTGACAGCTGTATTTGGTAAAATCCCAGTTTAAAATGAAAATGGGTAAAAATAATACAACCAGCCAACTTGACTAAAACCTCACTCAGCACTGGCAAGGGAATGCTGCATCCCACCGTAACTCGGTTAACATTTTGTAAGTCAACAATCAAACGGTACCCCTGCGGCTTTCTCCTCACTAATAAACAAGGAGAGTCCTACGCAGAATCAGAGTTATCCAAAATCCCAATTTTAAGCAATTCCTGTATCTGTTGCTCCATAATTTCTCTCTGAGCGTAAGGAACTCTGTAAACCCGACTCTTAATGGGATCAGCATCACCTACATTAATGTCAGCTTGAAAACCTCGGTATAACCTTAAATCAAACTCATGTAGGCTAAAGGACTGCTGGTGTTTGCGTAGCATTTCTAAAAATAAGTGTTTGTGATAAGTATCAATATCACGAAAAACAAATTGTGGTTTGAACTGCTCCCATTCTTCATCCAACTGGGCTTGGCTTTTAACCTCCAAAGGCATAGGATCAGGCATAGGCTGTATGGTGGTGCCGCAAGATGGAATAGGCTCATCATCCAAGTAACTAGAACACTTTCCACAATGTAAGGGTCATTTTGCACAACATCCAGTTTCTCCTTATCTTTTTCTGACGAGTCACGAGTAACAGACAAGGTTGAAACTCTAATATTGTTTGGCACATAATCATAGCTGTTAATGATTTCACTGTTGCAAAAGTATAGTTCCTTTGCCGCATAAGCTGAATCACTTACCTGAAACATTAGGCTACCTATAGCCAAAATGTTATCTGAACAATGCAAGCCAACCTTATCTTGCTGGCTCTTCAGGAAATCAAATCCTATTAAAATTTCAGCATCTCCAAACACTCCATCATCAACAACTATGAATTCATGAATAGTTGAACAATTACACTTAGAAATCTCTACCACAAGTTTATGCGAGGCAGATACAGTCTTGTTGCCGACCCCAGTTAAAGAAATTGGTTGGTGCAGTGTCTCTAGGCTACATCGACTTGAACGCTGAGCCACAATAGAATAAGCAATGGTTTTGATTAGTAATGTGCCCACACTGCCAGTGTCAAACAGAGAAGCAACAGGCAACCCTTCTATGTCAAATACCAGATAAGGCCTACTATACTCAATATGGCCTGTAGAAATTTTTAAAACAGGTAGAGTATTCCCTGACTCATAATTTGGCAATTCAGATGCTACTGGCTGCAATGGCTGCACCACATTGTGTGAAATTTCACTTTCAACACTGTCAATCTCACTGTGCACGACCGAACAATGATTTTCCTCCTCGGAGGTAGTAAGCCTAGACACGGCACTATCTGGCTCATTTACGACTGCCTCAAGGCCCACATCAATCGTAGTGGTTGGGGCCTTTTCAGGGAGGCAACACCAGAATGTAAGCACAATAGAGAATTCACTCCCAACAGTGTCAGTAGGAACACAAATTTCCCACTCTTTGGAGGAAAAATCAGGATAATGCAAAGCCATTCCAGCAGATACAACAATTTTCTCAGTAAGATGTGCTCAGACAGACATTTAAGAATAAAAGTGTGCTGCTTGCCAAATAAAAGTGAAATCAGGGGATAGCCTAACTGAAATTCTTTAAACACTGAAGTAAATGGTGTTGAATCCTCTCCATCAGTAAAACATAACACAACAGCAGAGTTACAAGATACATGGAACCCACAATTTATCTTTTCCAACAACGTGGTAAACAAATAGTGCAAAGCTCTATTTCCCAAAAATTCATTTGCAAGAAAATTTGGTGGCACATGACCAAAATAGGCTACTACATTTGGCAACAATACAGTTCTGTCTGGCAAAAGAATCTGCTGCCTCTGCCAAACTATGTTTTCACAAAACTGTAAAAATGTCAGCAGCATTATTCTCATCAAAAATATAACGAGCTTCCGGCTTTAAACTAGAGCCTACAGACAGAACAGGTAATGGGGGTTTAGAAGGCACAACCGTTTTTGAAATGCCAACAATTTCAACAGCTGTTGTGCTTTTATCCACAGAATCCACAATCACCACAGAGATTGGTATTGAACCTAGTTTTTTGGACCAAGTTCAACACTGTTTGGGTGGGTTAAGGGAGCATGATCCTCTGACTTTCCCCGAGCAACAACATTCACTTCCAAATTTCTTGGCGAATAATTTTTCTTATTTTGATAATGATACTTGTCGTTCCCATGGGATCGTTTCTGGTTATAATTATCATTATACGAATTATTTCCACCATGATTTCCACCAGTATTTTGTTGCTTGGAACGATGGTCATAATAATCACCTTTGAATTTCTTATTATAGTTAAAATAACGACCAGAATCATCACGCCAGCGCTTGCCATTCCGGGAAGAATTTCCTGGCGACTCATCCAGGAATTTCGAATAATTTCTCTGCCTTTTAAAACAATCTCGGCAAATGTGACCTTGCCGTTTGCAATGGAAGCAGGTACGTGTTTCTTTACGCTGGACCGTGGCAGCACATACCTTTGCATTTTCAAAAGTTGCTCTAACAGAGTTTGGGATTGAATTTTGCAGTCCCCCTTACTGGAAAATGAAGTGCTGTGCACCCCACCTTCCAAGGTAGACATATCTTCTGTAGCTTTTAAAACGGCCTGTCTATTAATCACCTCAATTAACATGTCATGGAAAGTTTTGGGCTTTGTAGCTGACAAATATATCTCAATTTCTCTAAGCACACCCTGAAGAAAAGCAGCCCACAAGCTTTCATCCTTTGACAACATTTTCATCTGCCTAATATTGTCAGGGTCTGTAGCATAAACTCGCCACAGGTTGGCTGCCAAAATTTCAAGCCTATCTGCATACTGCTCTACTGATTCGTCAGGCTGTTTAGTTCTTAGTAGCACGGAAGAATTGGGCTCTCAGCACACATTCATCACCACCACCATACCTTTTAGCCAAATCAGCCTTAAATTCATCATAAATAACAGCGCTGGCGGGTTGTGGGGAATTGGCGACATACTTTGCCGCATCTCCTTCGAGGCGGCTTGTGGCTGCAGAAATCAGCATAGAATCGGAAATATCAGGACCTCGTGTCCTTAAATTATCCACCATCAGGAGGTACGTAAAAATATCATCAGGCTTGCCGGAAAATTTTGAAATCGCCTCAATAGCGGCACGCAGCTCATCACGGGACGAATAGTGGGCATCTTTATCAGTATTATTTTGCTGCAATAGCCCTATTAGCCTATCCTGGTGCTGTCGATCCTCACGCATTTGCGAGTACATGAAATCCAACATATATGTATTCGTAGGAGGCGGAGCAGGCAAAACAGGCGAAAGTTCGTCATTCAAAATTTCAGGCACCTCAGCATTAATAGTTAATTGCGTAGTTTCTTCCTGGATTCGTCTGTCAGTAGGCTGAGAGCAGACAGAGGGTGATGAAGGTAGCCGACGCACAGTACCTCGACGGTAGCCCGGCAAAGTACTTGGGGGAGTCGCCTTAGAAGTATATTGTTCGCCATCGCTGTTAAAAATGCACCTACGAAGAGGCCGACCCCTGGACGAAACCGTGGCTAAGCGGAGAGGAACTCTACCCATACGAGGCATACTGGCTCTTTTTTTTTTTAAAGTAAAACAATAATCTGCAGAGTGCTGACTAATCTCCTCACAACAAATGCCTTACCAGTGAAGCAGTAAAAAAAATCCTAGTTTTTTTCCAATTTTTTTCAAGTTTCAAAATCTTGCTAAATAACCCAATCCAATGTCCAAATAATTTAATCTTCCTTTGATTTGCCACAATTGAATCAATCCCACTCTGACACCAGTATAACGAAAATTGCTTGTGGCATACGACAATTTTCGATATAATCAATGTCTGCGTAAAGATAATTCAGGAAGAACAAATTGATCAAGACACAAGGTCACTTGGGTTTATTAACATTCAGATTCCAGCCTCAAGCAATTAGACAATTCTATAATTACTGATAAGTCAGATTATTTAGGCTTCACAGGTTCGGCCATCATTGGCTTGTTATCAAAGAACAAGGTTGAACTTAATTCTCGCCAACTGAATTCGCAACAGCATGTTACTTCCTTAACACTTTGACAATATCATTAACCAAGCTAAACCATGGATAATCTATCAGCACTATACTTCACAATTATCATCAGGCACAACTGGCCAACACTCAAATGCAAAACTCCAGTGGTCAAATACTAAACCGCACACTATACTTAAATTCAAGTTTAGAATAACACTTATCTGTATATGGCTGGATAGCAAATGGACCAAGGCAATCTCCAGTGACTCCAAGTCTCCCCCAAGACAACACCAGTGGAATGGAACTGTTGCAGCAGGACCCCCGGCAAGAAGTGAGAGCCCCTGCTTTATTTCCACTATATATATGAAACCTACACTTGGGTCTTAACCATGACTTTCCATAGTGATTCATGAGTTTACTCTAAACCATCTGGATGCAAGAGGCTCCATCTGTTGGGAGAACCGGATACTAAGCAACAGCCTCTTGGGAAAACCCAAGTCCACCCACTAGCCTACATCAGGCACACTGTAACAGAGCTTGTTGGGTAAGAATAAAATAAGTGGTGAATTATACTCATACAGAAATAGTGGTTGATGGTTACATGCCTTATGTTGATATAGTTAATTGGGCAATTATTGATGCATATTCATTTAGTCTTAAACACGCAAAATCATAAAAATGATATGTAAAATCATTACAATACTCCCAGGTTTGCTTGGGTCCTGCAGATTGAGTATCCTTAAATTCTTGGCAATTAGAACAGGATTTAACTTTGGTTTCAATATCTGCGTCAATAGAAGGCCACCACACCTTAGACCTAGCCAAGCTCTTTAATTTAACAATACCAAGGTGTGAGCTGTGCAAATCTTTCAAAATTTGACGTCTTAAAGCTGTCGGCACGACGATTCTAAACCCCCAAAAAAGTGTGTTTCTTTTAATCGAGATTTCATTGAGGCGTGTGAAGTACGGCTGCATTTCAGGATTGTCACACACTTCAGGCCAGCCACAATTAACCTAAAGGTATACTTTAGACAATAATTTTTCACGTTTGCTTTCCATCACCAAGGCGTTGTTTAGCACTGGTAAGTTGGAGATGGTTTCCAACGCTAGTACATTGTACTGTTCTTCGGCGTCTTCAAACTCCTTGTCGTTAGGGAGTGGAAGTCTAGACAGTGCGTCAGCAGTTAAATTCTGCTTGCCGGGTATATGTTGAAAGTCATAATCATAAGCGTTAAGCAAAACCGCCCAACGTTGCACACGTGCTGCAGCCATCTGTGGGATACCTTTTTTAGGGCCATAAATCCATATTAAAGCCTTTTGGTTAGACTGCAATATGAATTTCTGACCGTAAACGTATTCATGGAACCGTTAACTCCCCAAGCCACACTGAGAGCTTCACGATAGAAATGACTATAGCCTTGTTCAGTATTTGTTAGCTTCCGTGAAGCGAAAGCTATTAGGCACGATTCGCCATTAGGCACGATTCGCCATTAGGCATGACATGCATAAGGCACACACCCACCCCATACGGTGAGCCGTCACAAACCAGTTTCAGCTTTAATTTTGGGTTGTAATGTACCAAAACTTTTGATTTGACAAATAGTTTTTACTTTGCTAATAGCCTGGTCACATTCGGTCCCCCATGTCCACTTTACTTTAGGGCTTAACAACCGGGTAACAGGGGAAAGAATATGAGCAAGGTTAGGAAGATATTTTGAGCAATGATTCACAAATCCTAAGAAACTTTGTAGTTCTTGAATACAAGTTGGATTCGGTGCGTTTGTGACTGCTTCGCCCACCTCAGGAAGTGTGTGCAGGCGTTCAGCATTTATCATATGACCTAAATATTTTAGTTCAGGTTGCGACAGCTTACACTTGTCGATCCTAAGCCTAGTTCCTGCATCCTGTAGAGCAGTTAGCAGCTGATTCAAAGATTCGTCATGCTTTTCCCCTTCCCGCTCATGAGGATGTTATCATAAAATGGTGAACATTTGGGGATTTTACTCGTGATTTGCGCCATAACCCTCTGGATAATTCCAGGACTGGACGCAAGGCCCAGAGGTACACGAAGCCAGCGAAAAAGACCCAGAGGAGTGTTTATTGTTAATGCTGCCTATGACTCGGGATCTAATTCAATTTGCAAAAAGGCATCCTTAAGATCGATAAGGCTAAATCTGTCACTACCTGCTAATTCACTAAATAATTCTGCAGCTGTGGGAACCGGATAATGGTCCACCTCCAATTGTAGATTTATGGTGGTTTTGTAATCGCCGATAATTCTAATGTCACCATTAACTTTATGGACGATCACTATCGGGGTAGACCATTCTGAGGTTGCCACTGGCTCCAGGATTCCTAAGCTAACCAGACGCTCAATTTCCTGATTAATTTTTTGTTTTAATGCCAAAGGGACAGGGCGAACTTGACTATACACAGGTTTTGCGTCGGCCTTCAACTGAATCTTGGCTTTGAAGTTTTTGAATTTACCCACACCCTCACTGAAAAGTTCGGGAAAACCTTTAACTATTGCATCAGTGTCAACTGGTGGAATCTTTGCTTTAACCTGTTTGACTCTTTTAACTTTAGTTTGCATATCATAGTATGGTTCAAAGTTAATTCTAAAGACTGAATGCCAATCTTTCCCAATTAATCCAGGTTAATACATTTTTTAAACTAGTGCACCCAAGTATTCAGTTTGACCGTTAATATTTACCTTGAGACTTACTGTGTAAATCCTTTTCTCAGTCCCTTCGGTGTATGAGTGGATGGAGTACGGACTGAGCATTAAAGGACAATCCGAAAAGTATTTTTCGTGCCACTCAATTGGTATTAATCTAGCATCTGCCCCGACATCCAGTTCCATGTTGAGGTTAATTTCATTGAGGCCGACAGACATAATCCATTTGTGGATTTTCAAGGAGTTAAGAACTATTACGATTTTGTTTGTCATGACAGGAATTGAAAATTGTTCTGCAGCCTCGGACAGTCCTAATGTGTTATTTTGCAGACAATAATCCTCCTCCGACTCGCACTGACTTTCCGAAGCAGACTCAGAATTTTCGGTCTTATTATCTGAGTCGCTGGCAGTTTCACGTTCAACCCTGTGGACTTTCTTTTAGTAACTCTACTTCAGTTTGCTTTTGGGCCTAGCCTTAAAATTTTAACTCGAACTTGGTTTTGAGTATTCTGCAGTTTTAGAAGTTTTACTGCTACTACTTTTACGACATACGGCTTTTAAATGTCCGTAAATATGACATCGGCCACAAATAAATTCCTTATATTTACATCGGGTTTTCATGTGCCCGAATTTCCGCTACAATAGCAATTTAAAACTTTACTAGACTTCCATCTTGGCCGAGCTGTCTTCGGTTTGTGAGAGACATAATTAACTGTTTTCGAATGGGAACGAATTACTTCTTGATCGATTTCGGCAGATTCCAAAGATAAAGCTAATGATGTTGTAGCTTTAAATCCAGAGTCTGCTTCAGAAGTTCGCGTTGTAACGTTTTGGATTTTACCCCGCTTATCAGACGATCCCTAATCATCTCGTTATTAATTTCGGTGATTTTATCAAAGTCACAAAATTTCGTGAGTAACTTTAACGAAGCAATATAATCGCTAATGCTTTCATCCGACTTTTGAGATCTACGGAAAAATTTCACACGTTCAGAAACTACTGAAGGTAGAGGTTCAACATCGTCGAGAATAGTTTTCACCAAGACGTCATACGTCACTGAATTTGGGAAAACAGGCGAAACAATATTCAGGATCTTGTCGAACATTTTATGGCCAACCAAAGCCATTAAAAAATCAGTTTGTTCGGCTGCTGGTATTTTCTTTGCTCTGAAATAGTAGCCAATACGATTAGTGTATTTTTCCCACGTATCGTTTTCTGCGTCGAACTCTGCGTACAAACCAGCAGTTTTCGAAGCCATTATAAGGTCTTCACTTGAACTACTTACAATTGAATTTAAGTTTAAACTTACACTGGCGTTAGCGCCCGCTTCTGTATTCAAAACAACAGCAACTACAGGAGTTTTAATCACTTTACCTGTCTCAGGCATAAGCCTACACTTGACAATTTAAATTACTTAATAATTTAATTGCAATTCCATTTAATTTAATTAAACTGGTAGAAACTCGAGACTAAACGGATTTTTTTGCTTAACAACTAAGCCACTAAACTACCGTAGCCTACCTAGTTTTAAATTCAAGTGCCTACAACTTAAACAATTGAATAGGCTTTTAAATTGTTTGCCGTTTCACTAAACGTTTAAACAAAACAACACAGCAGGCCTATGCATTCGGCACAGACCAAGTTTCATCGTTTATAAGCATAAACGCTACAGTGCTAAAATTAAGCACCGGCACCAAACCAGCCTGAATAAGGGCACGGCAAATAATAAATTCATGAAAGGTAATTAAGTTGCATTTTTAAATCATGTCGTTCTGCTTATAGTAGGGCAGTGTGACACGCCAGCGCGTTGCACCGGGATACAACCATTGTACCAATTACCTTTTACGAATTTACTTGCCCCCTCCAGTTCTAGTAATTAAGGTACTAATTTCAACCATTATCATCAGTACCACGAAAGTTCTTAAACCCAGTACACTTTTGAAAAAATTAAGCTCCGATAGTTCCACAGAGTACTAATTTCATTTGCCAAAAATGAAAAAAATTACTACTTACCACAGATTAGGAGCAGACTCTCCATGGCTGTAGAACCTATCAAGCTAATCAATTAAATTAAACCTTAGTACTGCCATCGTCGCCATCTCTGATGTATGATGGTGGCTGTCGTACACTTGTGGGTTCAACTAAGGCATAGTAAGGACTAGGGAACTGTGTTGTAGGCTAACACTTGAAGGACAACTTTAATCATGAAGGTACAGCCTTTATATAAGGTATGTCACATGACATGTAGTCATGTGATAACAACATTGTAGTATGTCAACAACATTGTATGGATAGACTACAGTTAACTATGGAGGTATATTAAGCTGTGAATAGGTTTACATTAGGACTTAAAGGGCTACCATTGTGGTGCCTCTATGACGACACCACATGTTGGTATTGTTCGATATTTTTAATAGAAAACTCATGAGGAACGATTGAAAATGTGCTTGATTTAATGGACGACATTAGCGGGACAACCACAGAGATAGATATACACTAAGACACTCTATAAGTAAGATTGAGCACTTGACTCTATACACAATAATCTACTGGCACGCAGGGCCATCTATAAAACGAAACTGAAACTAGGCTAATGAATTGCAATTGCACGCGACACAACTAAACATATAAACAACTGATGCTGTCATATTATTTAACAGTAAGCTATGTAATCCCAATACCCCACTCGACAGGTCAATACTTAATGCCAATAGCAGTCCTTAGTTTCTCAAATTTTGGCTTAGGAAGAGGCTTTGTGAAAACGTCCGCAAGCATGGACTCGGTCTCACAATATTGAAATGCAATTACACCTCTTTCTACTAAATCACGCAAGTGATGATGCCTAACATCAATGTGTTTTGTTCTTGCATTGATTCTTTCAGTTTCTGCAAGTTTCATACATCCCTGGTTATCTTCATAAATTGTCGTTGGCTTGCAATGAGGCAAACCGATGTCTTCCAACAGTTGTTGGAGCCACATCACTTCTTGGCTTGCATAGGCCGCCGACACACACTCTGCTTCGGTAGACGACAATGCAACTGTTGTTTGCTTTCTGCTTGACCAGCAAATCGAACTTTCACCTAGCTTAAACAAATAGTCACTTGTTGACATTTTGTTGCTTTTGTCACCACCCCAATCTGCATCAGCGTATGCAACGAGAGAGGTGTCTGCAACGAGAGAGGTGTCTCTGTTAGCGAGAATGTGAAGTACCAACTTTTGAGTAACCTTTAAGTAACGAATTACTCTTTTCACTGGCATCCAGTCCCGTTGCTTGGGCTTGGAAACACGTCGACACAATATTCCCATTGCAGCTACGATGTTGGGTCTATGGTAGTTGCAATCAGTACCTTCCTAAAGCACCGAACAGAGCGAACACCACTGTTAGAGACAGTTTGGCGCCAAACTTGACATCGCGCGTGCACAATGATGTTGCGTCAGCCGTTCAGTACCTTCCTAAACTACAACACAGCTCAACAAGCTCAGCAGAGTATTCGATACGTCATACCTTCACCGCGACCAAGCCTGGCTAATGGATTTGACCAGGATTGGCTAATAGATGTGACCAGGCGAGAGCAATGCCAAATGATGTGGTTTGCTGGGGTGGAGGTTTGAGCATGCACGAGATAACAGTTTTGACGAAACAGATTCATCGCTGACGATGTTGACATCAATCAAGCCGCATCAACACGGATATTAGCAGGGAATGAGCCAAACTGTCACGAACAATGGTGCGTTTGGTTCACTCTGTTTGGTCGTTTAGGAAGGTACCGTCTGTATAACAGGACACCTACCGCTTCCCTGTACTGTTCGTTATTTGGCAAAATGTCATCCTCACCTTTAAGTTTGAGGTATTCTGTGCTAAAGGAGTAAACGTACCTTTAGCATTTTCCATGCCAAACATCTGCACAATGTCACTTATTTTGTTTTTCTGGTTAAGTGCAAAGCTTTCATCTTCTGCTCTTTGGATTTGGATGCCAAGATTAACTTACATCTCCAAGATCTTTAGTTTCAAAGTGAGAAACTTGTCAATTTTGTTGTCATCTGTGTTTGCGGCGTGAAAATCATCGACATATAAACCACATAAGTCCAATCTCAGTCTTCAAAATTCATGTATAAACATGGGTCTGCATGACTTCACTGGAAACCATCTTTAATCAAAGCTTCATTTACTTTGGTGTTCCAGTTTCGAGCTGCTTGTTCGACGCCATAGATGGACTTGCGTAGTTTGCACACTAGGTGCTCATTACCCTTTCTACGTAGCCCTCTGGTTGTTCCTTGTACAACTGCTCTTGTACGTCACCATTTAGGAACGCAGTTTTCATGTCGATGTGCCTGACCTTAAGGCCTTTAGCTGCTGCTACACTCATAAGGACCCGAAAAGTAGTTTGTTTTCCGATTGGCGCGAATGTTGCATCGTAGTCGTCGCCGTATTTCTGGGAGTAGCCCTTAGCAACTAACCTTGCTTTATGAGTGCTTACTGATCCTCCTTCGTTATATTTGGTTTTGTAAATCCATTTGCAACCAATGGCTCGCTTTCTTGGAGGTAACTCGGTTAAAGTCCAGGTATTATTTTCTTGAAGCGACTTCATTTCTTTATCTGCTGCTTCAATCCATTTTCTTCTTTCAGGCTCAGGTTTCCTCATGACATCTTGCCATGATTCCGGTTCTACGCCAGGCTCTGTACGTACCATGTATGATAGTCGCCTAGCTGGTATGCCCTTGTTAGCTATCGTAGAAACTCTGGTTGAAGTATTGGCATTTTCTCCAGCATTTCTGGCTGTGACTTGATCGAATCCTTGATCTCCGATCTCCACATGGACCTTAGCATCTTTGGTCGAGTCTTGATCTTCCCCTGTCTCTGGCTCTTTTCGAGATTCAGTACCGTTTTGAATGCTCTCTGTAGTTCGTATAAATTCCATTGGATTTCTTACTTCTTCATCTATTACGACTGTACGACTCATTGTTACTCTGTCGTCTGACAGTAGTATTCTATAACGTTTCAAAGTTTCACTGTAACCGACTAAAATACCTTCTTGAGCTTTATGATCCCACTTCGTTCTTTTCTCCTTCGGGATGTATGCGTAGGCCTTACTTCCAAAGACTTTGACATGTTCAATGTTCGGCCTTTCTTTGTACCACAGCTCGTACGGAGTCTTAACGGCTGCCTTAAGACTCCGTACGAGCTGTGGTACAAAGAAAAGCGGGTGGGTAGGCGGGTGGGTAGGCGGTTCTGAATGTACTTGTCCCCCCAGTACTTGTTTGATAAGCAAGCATCAAACAGCATGCACAACCGTACATAGGGTGAGTACGGCACCGTGGTTTGAAACTCTATGCCGTGGTTTCTGAGAACGCTTCGAGTTTTCTGTCCCGTATGCTCCCCTCCATTATCTCCTCTAATTGCCTGGGATTTCTTGCCAAATTTATTAGAGAATGCTACTATGCATTCTTCTAGTTTTTCGCTTAATTCATCCTTGGTGTGAAGCAAATACACTACTGTGAACCGCGAGTAGTCATCAATGAATGTAAGAAAGTATCTTTTAACACCCCCGTACCCAAGCACCTAGGCTAGTTACGGTTGTTATTGAATTACGGTCCCAGGTTCAAAATTTGCGCCACCAAGAACTCGCTTCACAACTTTGTGTAACAAAATAAACACTTTTTATTATACAATAAACCTACTATGTTAGTTGTGTTATTTATCCACCTTAGTGGTACAGTAAGCACCTTAGTTGCTTGAAATTCACGCATTGTATCATTTGCTCTAGGCTTAATGGTGTAAATAGAATCTTCACTATATAAATAAATTAATCTCCTAAGAGCACCAAATTCATAGCATTCACTAATATAGGCTATGGTAGAACGTTTTACTGAGTAGGCCGGCTACCATTGCATTATTTGCATAATTTGTTGCAATGTAAATTGGCTTAAATATAAGTGGAAATCCAGGACTATTCCTATTAACTTCCCAGTTAATTAATTCTGCTCAAATTCGATAACAAATTAATAAATCCTCAAGAGGCTAACCTCTTTTTCCCTGAATTAATTACAATTTCCATCCCAACTCAGGTTAACTTCTTCTGTTACCAGAATAAATATTCGGCCTTTTAAATATCACACATTATTACTTAAGTAGGCTACATACAACCAACACAAAAATTGTAGCAATAAATAATGAGAAGCTAGCTTTTAAAGAAGGCACTGCTAAATAACGTGTCGGAAATGTGGTAATTTTTCATGCATTGGAAAGTCAACATTGTACGCAATTCTAGACCGTTCCTTATTATTTCAGCCCTGACAAACGCTAATCACCATCAACAACAGTTTACTTTTTTCTTCTACCCACGCTATCGGTCGGCGTCGGAGGAAGGGCGTTGAAAACGACAAAGTTCAGTGCAACGAGCGCCCCGTTCTCATGAAGCGACGAAATGGTAATAGAGAAAAGCGGCGGCAACAACTCCATTCAAAAACAAGTGAACAGTTCCATCTTTTACACTGGTAATCTTCATTACCGTGACCACAACGAATGAAGAAATCTGTTGAAGAATAATGAGCAGGCCATCTTGCTGCCAAAGGTCAGGCGGGGAATTCAACTTGGTTGGAATCAACATTTTTTGTGTGCTATTCAACCATATTTGGTGTCCGTCGAAGGTCTTCAGGTGGAATACGAGAGTGCTTATTGCCAAGCACTTGACGAAATTATGCTGCTGTACATTCTTGGAAGAAGAGAAAACTTTACGGACCCAAAATTTAGACGTTTTACAACCTTGAAGTCATTTTGGCAGTGTTAGTCTTATCAAACACGGAACGCACGCACATGGTCTTCCAGAGCTGCCTCATGGCGATTTTCAAACTGACGCTATAGCGCTTCCACTTTATGTCCACACGTAAAACGAAACCGACACTTAAAGCGTCACAAAGCAGATTTTAGTTATATTCTTTCCCTAACTCAAACAAAAAAAAAATTAAAAAAATAGTAATAATGAACCAGTTACATTTATTACACACTTTAAACGGCAATTGCAAGGAATGTTGGATTTTCAACATTAAACATTTCCCCCACCCACCAGTGAGTGACCATTTTCTATTCCCTTGGAGGTCAGCAATTACTTCGTACAACTTCTGTTGCTTAGGGACTCTAGGCCTTAATCCTTTTGAACTGCAACATCCTCCGTTGGATCATTACTAGATTCACTATCATTATCCGAATCATGGGGAGGTTCAGTAACTATGTTTAATTGCTCAATGTAGGGTTTAAGCTCTTGGACGTGGTACGTACCATGTAAAGCTTTTCCTGAGTGACGCTCTCTCAGTTTCATTGTCACCGGAGAACACACTTCACTTACCAAGTACGGACCCTGCCAACGTGGTGCGAGTTTTTTCATGAAGCCTATCGCCTTATCGGAAAGCCAGTGAGCCTTTTTAAAGACCAGATCACCTACTTTGAACGAAACATCTCTATGCTTTCTATCGTAGTAGGGTTTCTGACGTTGGGCTTGAGCCTCTATATTGCGCTGTGCTTGGTTTATTGCTTCCCTCACTTCGCGAGTTACTATTACAGCCCACTCACTCACTTTAGATGATGGGTTCTCTTCTACAATCATAGCTTGAGGATCACAGCGTAGCCGCATTTCCCTGCCAAATGTAAAGAATGAAGGTGAGAATCTCGTGTTTTCTGAGGTGGAGGTACAAAATGCCATGGCCAAATACGGCAAATTTCCGTCCCATTCTTTATGCCCCTCAACGATATTGGAAGTTATCATACTTCTAACCGTTTTGATTGTCCGCTCCACTAGGTTTGGCTGTGGATGGCAAAAGTTTGTGTTCTTTCTCCTTATACCAAACATGCTGCACATTGTTTTGAAAATCCGGGATACAAACTGCTTCCCATGGTCCGAAACGATGGTTACTGGGACACCATACCTAGGAAAGACTTCCTTAACCAGACACACTGCAACTGCTTGTGCTGTGGCTTTCTTTGTCGCAAACAGTTCTGGCCATTTTGTCAGATAGTTTACAACTATCAGCATGTACTGGTTTCCTTTCTTACTTTTGGGATAAGGGCCAGCAAGATCAATAGCAAGAGTATCACCGGGTCGAGGAAGATGCTTTGGCGACATCATAAAGCCACGAGGGAGGACATTTTAAGATTTGTGCAGTTGACATGGATGGCATGCACGTACATACCCTGCTACGTCCTTACTCATGCCCAACCAAGTGTAGACTCTTCTGATTTTCGCCAAAGTCTTCGCTGTTCCCAAATGACCTCCCGCTAATGAGTCATGAAACGCTACGATTACCTACTCCTCCACACTTTCGGAGCTATGGCACAATAGGATGTAATACCATCAGGATTTTAAACTTCCTGTATGCTATCCCATCTCTAAGTTCACTGTCTGCCAACAAGGAGATTACTTTCTTTCCCAGTTTGTTTAGAGGAGGCTGTTCTCTTCAACTCAAACACTGAATCAACAAGCAAAGCGTTGCATCTTGTAACTGTGCTTCACCTATTTGTTCGAGAGAATGGGATTCTGCGGCTCGCAATATTGCATTAACTGACGATTCGGTCATTTCCGGTATACGCGACAATGAATCCGCAACCAAGTTTCCTTTTCCTGGGTAATATACCACTGTAAAGTCAAAATGCTAGAGACGCATCGCCCACCTGGTTAACCGTCCCGTCGGATCTTTTGCCGATTTTAGCCACTGCAGCGATCTGTGGTCGGACAGCACTTTGAACTTTGTACATTCAACTTAACACCTCATTTTCTCGATCGCCCAAACTACTGCCAAACATTCACGTTCTACTGCCGCATACGAACGTTCCTGTTTCGACAGAGCCCTGCTCGCATACATTGTTGTTGCGAGCTTACCCTCTTTCTGTTGCAACAGCACCGCGCCTAAGCCTACAGAACTTGCATCCGTTTGAATTACGAATGGGAGAGAAAAGTCTGGAGCTGCCATTACCGGAGAACTTGTTACCAGCTCTTTCAGTTTTTGAAAAGTTGCCTCGCAAGCCTCTGACCATTTTAGAGGGCCTCCTTTATCGAGAAGACGACTTAATGGTTCCGCTACATAATTGTACCCCTTTAAGAATCTCCTGTACCATGATGTAAGGCCAAAGAACTGCCTCACATGCCAGGTCGTTCTAGGGCTGGGATAATTCAGTACTGCATCAACCTTTGCCGGATCAGGACGAATTCCCGAGTCCGAAACTACATGGCCTAAGATAGTGGTTTCCGGAAGACACATCTGCACTTTCTTAACATTAACGGCCTAGACAGTACTTCCCGAACCGTTTTAAGGCGAGTTTGAAAGTTGGTCGAAGCTATTACAATATCGTCAAGATATGGTGTAACTCCGTCCTTCCTCATATCCATGAAGATGTGATTAATGAACCTCGAGAATGTGGCAGTACTGTTACACATTCCCATCATCATCACAGTTGGTTTGAACAAGCCCTGGGGGGTTATAAATTATAATTATATTATTACCTAAGTAGGCTACATACAACCAACACAAAAATTGTAGCAATAAATAATGAGAAGCTAGCTTTAAAATAAGGCACTGCTAAATAACGTGTCGGAAACGTGGTAATTTTTCATGCATTGGAAAGTCAACATTGTACGCAATTCTAGTCCCTTCCTTATTATTTCAGCCCTGACAAACGCTAATCACCATCAGCAACAGTTTACTTTTTTTTTCTACTCACGCTATCGGTTGGCGTCGGAGGAACAGCGTTGAAAACGACAAAGTTCAGTGCAAAGAACGGGCCCCGTTCTCATGAAGCGACGAAATGGCAATAGACAAAAGCGGCGGCAACAACTCCATGCAGAAACGAGTGAACAGTTCCATCTTTTACACTGGTAATCTTCATTGCCGTGACCACAACGAATGAATCCAAGCACTAGACGAAATTATGCTGCTCTACATTCTTGGAAGAAGAGACAAAACTTTACGGACCCAAAATTTAGACGTTTTACAACCTTGAAGTCATTTTGGAGTGGTTAGTCTTATCAAACACGGAACGCACGCACATGGTCTACCAGCGCTGAGCACAGCGCTGCCTCGTGGCGATTTTCAAACTGACGCTATAGCGCTTCCACTTTATGTCCACACGTAAAACGAAACCAACACTTAAAGCGTCATAAAGCAGATTTTAGTTATATTCTTTCCCTAACTCAAACAAAAATAATAAAAAAATAGTAATAATGAACCAATTACATTTTTTTACACACTTTAAACGGCAATTGCAAGGAATGTTGGATTTTCAACATTACAATCTCTTCTTGCCTGGTGTCATAGTTTTCATGGGACCACATACATCTGTGTGTACCAAATCGAGCTTAGCTTTTGCTCGTGTACTGCCACCCTTTGGAAACTATTCCTTGGCGAGTTTCCCCTTTTGTGCAGCTTGTGCAACGCATGAACGAGTCACATTTTTGAATTTGTATGCCGTCGGCCAGTTTATCATCAACTATCTTCTTTATGGCTTCTGGGTCTCTGTGTACGAGCCTCCTATGCCACATATGTATACAACTGTCATGCACCTCTTATTGATCAACCTTTGCATATTCTTTACAGGCTAACTTGTATAATTGATTGTTCAGTTCACCTACAGCAAGTGTCTTTTTCTTGTCAAGAACTGTACACTTTTCTCCACTGAATGACACATTGTAGCCTAGCGCTGATAATTTCTTGACTGAGAGCAACTTGGTATCTAACACTGGAGCAAACAATACACCCTTACCTAGAATTTTATTTACTACTCCAGGTGACACTTCACGGAAGAGATAGCCTTCCCCCACCCCCTCGGAGTTTATCTGTTGACCGTCAACAGCTAGTTTAGCCTGCTGATCACCACTTTGTGCCTTTAATGCTTCTATTCTTGCCTTCCCATGCTCTACATTCTTTCTTTACATGTCCCTTCTTTTTGCAAAAGAAGCACTCTCGCAACTCCTTGTTGCTGTTCTGTTTGGGTTTGTATGGCTTGTGCGGCTGTATTGCCTTACAAACGGATTCTGTGTCTGTAGGCCTACTGTCAACACTGGAACTCCTGCTCTTTTTCTTATACTCATCTTTTAGTTTCCCCATCACATATTCTAGACTAAGCTCTTCTTCTGGTCTTGCATCTAGGGCTGTTACAAGAGCATCATATGATTCCACTGAGACCACCGAGTAGCAACATACAACTCTTTTGTCTCTTCCCCAATCCCACGCAATTTCTCCACAATTTCTAATGTACCACGAATGTATGTTTGTATTTCTTGATTTTTCTCTAGTTTACCTTGGTACAACTTTCTCAATAAATACGGTTTGTTGCTTAGACTGCTACGCTCGTGCACCTTTTGTAGTTGAGTCCACATCTCACGTGCACTACTGCAGTTACAAACATGTCTTACTGTATTTGATTATCTTCTACAGTAGCCGTAGCAAGGTTATGTTAACTGGGGGGGCAAAGTTGATTTTGGTGCCCCCGTCTACACTGATGCAGCCAGAAACAAATTGTGGGAGGGGGCCGAACATAGCCAGCAAGGGGATCTGGGGCGGAACCCCGGAAGCTGAAGCATTTTACTGTTCATCACTGCATTATCTGGCTTCAGAAGTGTACTGTTTTTACACATTCTTGAGAAATTTATTTAGCAATACGATGCGTTCACGTTAATGTTCAAGAAAAAATCTTCTTTTATCCTTTTTTTTTTGGCTCGGTTTTGGGTGCCAGATTCATACTTTCTTTTCATTATGATAGCAACCTTGCCGGTTAAGGGATATGAAATAGCACTTTTTCAGAGGGGCATGTGGTAGTGGGGACCCAAGGTGATGACCTTCACCCAGACGCCTTGGGTTGGCCCATGAGGAATCAGCCATGGTGTTGACGACTGGTGCTCTTTGTAATGCAGGAAACTACCCAATAATGGTGGAAGAGCTCGGGAAGAGCTTAAACCACTGATTGCGCTGATTATATCCAGTGCTGGAGCAAGGGGGGGGGGCGAAGGGGCGGCCGCCCCGGGCGCCGAATGGGGAAAGGGCGCCGAAAATGCTGCATATCTCTCCAAAAACAAAATTGAAGAAGTTGTTGAACTTTAATAAATGCTTTTTTGGCAAATTGGCCTTGAAAAATTAATTTGTGAGTTCCAGCAGTAGTTTATTAAGTGCTCTCTGACTGGCCAAAAAACTCACAAGAGCATGAATTTGGCAACAAATACTTAATTTTCGGCCCGGTATTTGGATCTTGTTCGCAATAAAAATGTTAAAACACTCAAAAAAGTTGGAGCTGATACAAATTGTGGACTTCACACAGCCCCCATGTTGGAAAATAATCCAATATGGCAGCTCCCACATTTTTTACTATTTTCATATTTTCATTTCGAAGAGGTCCAAATTCTGGGCTGAAAATTAAATATCATTTGCAAAATTCATGTTCTTGTTAGTTTTCTTGCCGATCAGAGGGCACCTCTGTCATAAACTAAATACAATTGTAATCCTTCAATAGACAAATATATTTCTCTCTTGCCAACCTACATGTCAGATTCGTGTGTTTTCAGTGTGTTGACATTATCTCTGTGGTACCGTGATGGGTTCATTTTTGGGTAGATTTGGGAAGCAATCTGCTGTATAATAGTGATAAAGCAGCGCGCTCAATAAGCTACCGGCCCCGGGCGCTCAAACGCCTTGCTCCGGCACTGATTATATCGTAGCTTATATAATCGTAAAATAAGCTACAATTTATTTTGACTAGTCAGTGTCAAAATAATTTCAATTTTTGAAATTAGGTTGGGCTTCAATTGTGAAAATAATACATGATCTGTTGAAATTTGAATTATTATTTCTTTTTGTTAAAGATTAGGTAACTGATTTTGCTGCCCCCTCTGCTGGTGACTGGGGGGGGGGGAAGCCCCCCCCCCCCCCTGCCACCCCGGCAGCTACGGCCCTGATCTTCTATACTTAATGAAATAGTGTTTTGTGCTTTTTCGTCTTTTGTTGTCCAGTCGGCTGTTATTGAATTTGGGGCAGGATTGTCCACTACAGACCATGTTCCTTCTCTTATAAGTAACATTTTGACTTTAAACTTCCAGGGTTGGTAATTCCCGTCACTTAGCTTTGTAATTGTAAACTTCGTTTCTTGTGAATTTGCCATTGTGTAGGCTTAAACGATTCAAGGGCGTGGTAAACACAGTCCAAATCCTTCGATTCTTTTACACGATTCTGACTCCTAAAACCCGGATATCTAGCTTCAAATTCACAACTGAAGACTTACAAATACAGTTCATTGAGTTTTCGTAACTGGACCCATAACCTGTTGGAAATTTTTAGTGGAAAAAACTCATGAGGAACGACTGAAAACGTGCTTGGTTTAATGGACGACATTAGGGGGACAACCACAGAGATATTTATACACTCGGCACTCGGCTCTATACACAAAAAATCTACTGGCATGCAGGGCCATCTATAAAACGAAACTGAAACTAGGATAATGAATTGCTATTGCACGCGACACAACTAAACATATAAACAACTGATGCTGTTGTATTATTTAACAGTAAGCTATATATTCCCAATAGCTATGATGTGCCCACAACGCGGAAATGGCCCGAAGTTCGTGAGTGGTGATACGGACACCTTGTTCTACACAGTTGACGTCGATGGTATCGTAAGCCTGAACGATGACCGTTTTAATCCAAGTGGCGACCATCCCAGTTGTAGTATCCTCATATTTGGCGGTGAACGGAAGGAAAAGCTGAGACCGTCCTCTGCAAATAGGTTTTGAAGCCTTCAGGTAGAACTTGAGAGCCGTACCGGACAAAGGGACCGTTCCAGTTCGTCGCCGAGGATGGTGGAGAGAGCTGGAATTATAAAGGGCTGCGACCATTCCGACGGCTCTGAGTCTTGGCTCGGAAGGAAGACCGTGAGGTCAGGGTCATTGAAAAAGAAGCAGTCGGTGTGGGTGGCGGACAAGGCTTGTACTTCACTGCAGCAGAGGCAACCGGCAAGGGCGACCAAGAAAACTGGAACACAGGAGGCCAATGGTTCTAAGGGAACAACGGATAGGGAAGTGAGGACAAGGGGAAGGTCCCAGTCTGGGAAGAGGCGCCGGGTAACGGGCCGTTCTATTTCAAAAGACTTGAACGAGGGAGGAGACACAGAAATTAAAGAGAAAGGAAAGGCTGCCGGCGACGCAGAACACCGTGTTCAGAGCAGAACGGTAGACAAGCATTGTGGAACCTCGAAGGCCTTCGTGGAAAAGGTGATCTAGGAACTGCAGGAGTTCAGGAATAGAGGGATTGACTGGATCGATTTGTTGTGCCACACCATCTTCGCCAGTGGCCATCGTAGATCTTATTGGTAGAAGCCCGGACGGCTCTGGATGCGATGCGGGTGGCCTGGTTTGAAGATATGCCAGTTGCTTCTAGTAGTCTGATGATAGAAGCCGCCCGTGTAACAGGAGGGACTGGAGTCGGTGATGAAGTTACGGTCCGCCTGTGTTGGGAGAGCAGGGAGGGTGTGTCCGGAAGACGTCAAGGGGAGTCTACTAGGAGGTGAAATAGCAGCGGGAACCATGCTGCCGAGGGCCAATTCGGGCCCACGATGAGAAAGAGGCCCGAGGATTGAGAGATCTTGCCGAGGACCAGAGGCGTGCGTTTCGGTAGTGTAAACAGGTAACCGAAGAGATGATTCCAGTTGAGAGTGAGGACATCCACTGCCCATGCCTGGTCGTGGGAGGGACTGGGCTGACATATTGGGGAAGTCTGGCATTGAACCTCGAAGAGATCCACCATGGGACGTCCCCACAGCAGGAAGAGGGATTCGCATATGGATGTCTTGAGTGCCCATTCCCCGGAAGGAGGGAACCGTCGAGATAGAGAGTCCGCAATCACATTGCGGTTGTCTGGTATGTGAAGGGAGAGGAGAATCGTGTGAAGCGACTGGCAGAGCTGAAAAATATCTGATATTATTTTGTGTAGGGTGCAAGAGTGAGTGCCCCCGCCCTTCTGTAGATATGCTACCACAGTTGTGTTGTCGACGTGGACTTGAATTGCCTTGCCTGCGATTTCGTAATGAAAGTGTTGGATACTGAAAAGGACCAACGTAGTTCTAAAACGTTGGTGTGGTCCGTTGTTCCCGGTGACCAAGTTCCCGTGGTTACCTGGTTGTCGATGTGAGTTCCCCACCCGTGTTGAGAGGCGTTCGTAAACAAATGAAGGTGAGGGGTCGGCTCGTGAAGAGGGACCGCTGCTGTAAGATGAAGGACATCCACCCACCAAAGAAGCGTGTTGAACGGGTAACGGTGGTGAGCCGCCGTTGAAGAGCCGAGTTGGCAAGAAGGAAGGTGGTCAATTCGTCGATTTGGAAATGATGCAGCGGTTGTTCCATCCATCGACCGTAAGGGACAAGTAAGGCTCGAGAGTCCAGAGTACCGATGAGGGAGTTTAGGCCGTGAAGAGTGTATAACGGTTCATGAAGAAAATCACGGATCTTCATCTGGACGGCGGCTATCCGGTCGGGGGAGGGCATTACGGTCGCACGGAAATCGAAGTGGGCGCCTAGAAATTAGAAGGAACGTGATGGTGTCAACCGAGACTTTGGTAGGTTGACTCCGAAGCCAAGAAAGGTCAGCAGGCGCAATGTGAAATCCCTGTTGCGATATAGCGCCTGAATGTCTTGATGAGGAAGGAGCCAATCGTCGAGGTAGGCATCTGTACGACTCTGGTTCTGATGTAAATAGGAGTGGACCGGCGTGAGAACCGCGGTGAACACTCGTGGAACGGTGTTGAGCCCGAATGGTAGTCAGAGGAACTCGTAAATTGTACCGTCGTAGATAAAGCGGAAGAGGTGCCGCACAGCGGCATGAAGAGGAATGTGTAGATATGCGTCCGCAAGATCTATAGAAATTATCCAGTCCGTAATTCGGTAATAGGGAGGCGCAAATGGTTTCGATAGTTTCCATTTGAAAATGAGGATTGTCGATGAACTGGGTTGAAAATAAGACGTGGCAAAAAAAAACTGGCTGTAAAATCCTAGTCGGTCCAGATTGGGAGTGGCGCGGATCGCATGTTTTGCGAGAAGATCCAAAATTTCGGACGAGAGCTGTGGCGACGGTGTCGGTGCCATCGACCAGGGGGTAACCGTAAGGGTGGTGGTGAGAGATATATGGGTCGAAAACCGTGGGCGATGATATCGAGGACTGAGTGATGGTCTTCCAAGCTGGTAGGAAGAACCGGAGCCCTTCCCACCAGAAAAAGGAGGGATCAAATTTCACTGGCTAGGTTTGGGGTTGCGTCGGGGACCGGAGGGATGCATGACGTGTGTGACAGTTAGGTTTTGCGCTGAGACCGTACGAACGCCCGCGCCCACATTCCATTGCTTTGGAAGGAAAAGGCTGTCGGTCTTGGTGTGCAGGTGAGTAGCGACGATCATCAGCATGGTTCGCAGGTTGGACCATTCAACTGCTTGGTTCATGGCGTGGACGATGGCCCAGCTACTTCGAACTGTCTTCGGTCACGGCTTCGATTTACAAGTTATGTCGAGATGCTGTACCAGCTTAGGTATAAGTTCGCAGAAAATAGTGTCCGATTTGTGTAGAGGCCTGTTCCGGAGGATATGGCAAGTGTAATCATGAAGATTCGGAGCCGTGTTGATAACCATTTCACTAAGTAACAGCGTCGAGTTGAAGAGAGCACGAGTGAACCAATGGTAAGTAGCGAAGCTAGCCTTGCAGAACACCAGACTGATGAGGGAGGCTACGCACCGTGTGTGATCTGGCGGTGGATCCATGGAGAGCATCTCACAGAGCGCATTTGCCGATGTGTTAAGGACGTCTGCCTGAGACAACGCTCGGAGACCCAATTGGAGAAGACGGTCATTGTCGTGGAGGACCGAAGAGGAAACCGTAACTTTGCGTGGTAGAAAAAGGGACGTCCCAAAATCCATCTTATGGTCGGCCGTAAAGAGTTCTGTGTTGGAATAAAGTGTTGAAATTCTTCGGATTGGCAGTACCGTCACCAGATGGTCGAAAGAAGGCGATCTCTCCGCCAGGACAGGGAGGCCGGGGTTCAGTAAAAACTCAAGGGGCATTCTGTTGCCCAAAAGGATACTGCCTGTACGCAGAAGAGTTGTCAGAAGAGTAGTTGACTGACCGAGGACTGGATGTTGTCGAGGGAGCCAGGCTGAAAGACCAAATCCGAAGCCGGTAGATAAGTCACGGTTTTTGCTCGGTTCAGTGGCATCGAGTGAGGGTTTGTACAAGAAACAGTTTGGAATGATATTTCGACTGTTTTGAGTGGCTCTGGGAATGGAATCTCTGAGGTATCTGGGTCGCCCTGGAAGGGAGGATCGAAATGTGCGTGTCACAAAGGCTGATCTCTCGAAATGACTGTTGGAGCCGCAATGCTGGTCACAGAGGCTAGTCATCGGATTCAACCGGGGGCTGATGTGATGGACGAAGAGGAACCGGTTGAAACACCAATAGGACAGCTTGAAAGGGACCAGCACCGTCTTGTAACCGAGGCTTCTTGACAGCCGAAGCGACCCATGCTTCAGTGTCAGGAGATAGACCGGCCAGTTGCTTACACTTGAAAGAGCTTAAAGCGGAAGCCATCAAAGCATGAACCCGCTCCTTGGAGACGGAACCGTCATGATGAACAGTGACTCGAGGTCGTGAAGCAGTGGATGCACATGAGGAACGGGATGAAAGGTCCAGGAGATCATCTGTATATGGTGTCGAAGCGTCCGCTTGGCTGCGGACCATCGTACCTTGACTTGAAGCTTTATGCGAGAATAATGTTCCTTGGCCGAAAGGAGTTATTTTTGAAGACCGGGAAGATCAGAGGATGGCAGCCGTTGGTCGCATTGAACAGGAGACATGGTGACCGTATCCTGGGTGGGACCGGCCGGTGGAGTGGGAACCGAACAAGACGGATCCAAGATAGGGACAGTTGATCGAAGTGTCCCGGTGCCTGGCAATACGCCGCAGAATAAGTAGAGGACTCCGGCAACGGAGAATCAATGGGCAAAATTTCGGGAGTCAGTGATGGGGTAGTGGTCCGGTCCACCAGTTTCCGGGGCGTACCCTTGGCTGTTGGCATGGAGGTAACTGAGGATCGTTGTGGAGCTAGTACAGAGCACGTCCGAATTATATGTCAAGGAGGCTGCGCAGATGCGATGCGCAGAAGGTAGCGACACTGGCAACGCTCCAAAGTTTTTAATCTCTAGTACAACTTAGCATAGCAGAATGAGAATGCTAAAATTGGGTAATGTACATTTTCATGTTATAGAAAAAATTGTTTTCTTAGGCCTACTACGAAATTTAGTCCATAGGGTAATTTTTTTTTAATACAGCAAGCCGATAATAAAGTAGAAGATGAGGCCCATCGCCCAACGGCTGGTGGGACTCTATTGTTAGTCCGTGCCTGTTAGTACACACAAATTTGTTGAGAGCTGCTATACATTTATATTGTCTCGGATGTATATTTTTGTATTTTATTTTTTTTAACCTACTTCATGTGCATGCATGATTTCATTTTTTTTATATACTTGTTTCATACTGTGAACAGCACTGTAATGCATTCAGGGGTCCTGCATTGAAATTGTAAATTTTAGATTAAATTTTATGACATTTTTGGTTTCATTTTTAGTTGTCACACAGTATTAAAAATATGCAAAAATAGAAGTCTTGCAACAGTTGCTTTCTTGAGATGGACCCAATCTTATGCGAAATACTCACATAATTTTTCGATTATTTAATCGCAAAAACACAGTATTTTGCCAGCCCCCTGGACGGTCGGCTGAAAATTGTTTCTATTGCCTAATAGGAATAGATTACCGGTAAATTGCTCACCAAAAATTGCTCCCCGGAAAATTGCTCGCGGACAATTGCTCGCTAAGAAAATTGCTCGCAAGAAAATTGATCGTCGGGAAAATTGCTCGTCCGAAAATTGACCGTGCGGTTAATTGCTCTCCACATTTAAAAAAAAATTAATTTATTTAATTTTTTACTTTTTTTTTAACAGTTATTAGTTTTTTAACAGTAATTTGTGGAGTTTTTCGTGTATTTGAGTGGCATAAAATCAGGTTGCAGCGACAAAAATAGGCCTAAGTGAAGCGCAATTTAATTACCTGTACTTGACTGCATTTATGTTAACAGATTTATGTAGGGAACACTTTTACTCGATGGTACTTGAAAAAAAAAAAGCGGTTGTGTGCATGTACGTCTACTCCTCTTGAACCAAGGCACCTACAAAGATGGGAGTAGGATCAAATGAAGAGTAATTAAATTGTGCTTCACTTAGGCCTATTTTTGTCATTGCAACATGATTTTATGTCACTTAAATACACGAAAAAACTGCAAAAATTACTGTTAAAAAACTAATAACTGTTAAAAAAGGTAAAAAAATTAAATAAATTTTTTTTTTTAAATGTGAGAGCAGTTAACGGCACGGTCAATTTTCGGACGAGCATTTTTCCCGTCGAGCAATTTTCTTAGCAAGCAATTTGCCGAGGAGCAATTTTCGGTGAGGAATTTACCGGACACGTAGGAATATATACATTACCAGTACCTGTTAATTTTTGCATTAATTCCTCAAATGCTGTCTTTCCCTAGAGATCAGATAGTGTTACAGAGCCATCCAGCTGCGTAACCCAGGTGCGCATGCACGAGCACACTCCTCCCTATAAAAGCAATGAATGGCAGCTGAAAGCCATCGTTTTTACTCTCGATATGTTATGGTGGTGACTCAAGAGAGGAGGTAGGGTGGGTCAGGTAATGTATATTTCCTATTAGGCAATAGAAACAATTTTTAGCTAGCCGACCAGGGAGCCGGCAGAATACTGTTTCCATTTGCTGTTTGGAAATGTACAGTCGCGGCCAAAAGGTTTTGCAGCAGAAAGAGCTCCAACAAATAGGTCGCATGGGGCGTTAGTGTGCGCTGGCTAATTGCTGGCTCGAGCCTGCATTGTTGCCCGGCAAGCATTTTTTAAGTAAACTACGGTAGTCTAGAATGATTTGGAAAAGAATGTCGTAACATAAATGGGATTCCAAAGTTTAGCTTGTTTATACAGTACTTTCGATTTAATACAATTAGGAATGTAAGCTAAGGCTTCGCAATTCTTTTGGCAATACTAGATAATAAGGCGGTTCGTAAAAAACTTTTTTTGGAAAATGCCTGCTCCAAAG
>JAHWFP010062797.1:0-44705 GCA_023313725.1 Lithobius niger
GGTATGGATCTCTATGGATATCCATGGGATGTCTTGTGCTGTATGGGGTCTTGTGAATAGTACGAGTCTCTGTCATTATCGCCAAGAAGGGAACGACGTTCCCCAGGATCCGTGACAGGAGCAGGCAGACTAGGTGCCAGCAGAGCAGGATTGGAGCGCTGAGAAGGACCGGGATCGTCTGCAGAGGTGCGTAATCGCTTAGGCATGGAGGCTAACCAAGCCGCTGTGTAGGCAGAAGGATCAGATAGCAGTCGGTTGTTTTCGTTTAAAGCTGCGGAGGGAGGTATCCACAAGTGCATGTACCTGGGACTTAGAAAGCGGCTCTTCAGTCCAGTCAGTAGCGGAGCGTGCTGTAGCGCAGGGCCGAGAGGAGCACGACGAGAGATCAAAAGGACTGTAGAAAGAGGAAGAAGCCGCCACTTTGGCAGCTGCCTTACGGACCTTCACTTGATGCTTATAACAGGCATACTGTTCCTTGGTCCGGAAGAGTTCCTCACTAAGAGAACGCAAGTCCCGGCTAGCGGTGGGTTGACCGCATGGTATAGGAGACGTAGCGGCGGTATCACCAGGCGGAGGTGGAATCGAAGGCTCGGACAGGAAAAAGTTATCCAAAGGCACCAAAGGGTCCAAGGATTCCTGTTCCGCAGTTAATTGAGGACCTCCATATTCTCCAAAGCAGAGGGTTCTAAGGGTACAAACGGTATGGATGGTGCTGGGCGGACCAGCTCCTACTCAGTGTCCCCTTAGCACGTGGCATCACGGAGCGGCGCGCAGGCCGGAGCGGAGCGATGAAACGGCAACTGTGCGAGACGGTGGTTAGAGAAGAAAAGATGAGCCGAACCGCTCCTTTTTTTTTATATATACGATGGAGGCTGCGCAGTAGGGAAGCAACGCGGTTGGATATCCACAAATTTTTTTCTCCAAATCAAACAGCATTAACAAGGAGAATGCTTTAAAGTAGGTAATGTAAATTTTCACGGCAACTAGAAAGCAGCATGGGGAACTCGTGTTCGGGTTTTGACTTCTAACGTTCAGGTGCAGGCAATGACCATATTTTCATTGTGCAAGGAGTACATCTTCATATGTGGCATGCAAGTAATGTACTCTACGGTGATTACTTGTAGTTTTTTCTATCATTATTCACTTTCCATTAGGTTATACTTTTTTATGTTAAACTCGGCACTTTTTGCACTCAAAGGTGCTGTGGTCAAAAAAAATGTAGGCAGAGTTTTTTGAAATAAAATAACAATTATATTAATAATAATAAAGTAAACAGCCACCCACTGATGCACGCCCATCCCCGCGGCCGGGGGGCGGCGGGCCCCACACACACGGAGGCTGGAATACAAAGCCTGTGGCCGCCCGGTGGTTCCCGGTAGCCCTTAGCAGCCTCGTGTAACAGCATTGGATTAGAGGGCAGGGTTACGCACAACTAACTTCTATCGCATCCCGCTGCCCGTCTGCCTGCCTGCTGTGAGGAGCTTGCGATTGAGCATGTTAGTACGCAACTAGGACGATAAATGACGCACATGTTTTGCTCCGACGAGCTTATGCTGACCACAACCATTTCGCTTGAAAGGGTTTGAAAATTGCTTGAAAACAGCAGATAAGGTACGACAGAAATCGTTTCGCTTGGACAGAAGAAATCGGCACCATCTTGCTCCACGGTGGTCATGACATCATAATTTACAGCGTTCTGATTGGCTCTGGTCGTGATCTCTGTGAACAGAAGATCGCCAAACACGTCTGATCCCAAAAGAGGCATCCTCACAAGCCAAATATATGTATAGATGTTGCAATTGCTTCTGGTCAGATTTACGCCATGTGCATTCTATTTTCTTTTCAACTGTACGTTGAAGGCAGACTTAACACAAATTTAACCTAAAATTGCATGACCTACTACCAGCAGCATACTAGCCTCCACGGGTTTTGTAGTGCGAGCACACTTCAATATTTTGCAACAACAGACTAAACAACATGGTGACCCACCTGGTAGGTCAAGGAAACTTGTTTGATTAGTTTCTGGGCACAGAGCAGAAATCAACGATATACTGCCAATTACTACAGGGATGCATTTTCGGATGGAAGTGAAAACACTATTTACTATTTAGTGTCTGCGTACCTGCCCAATGTTAAAAATACTGTAGTGTTTTTACTCTGAAAGCTCTTATCGATAAAATATCAGTTCAGAAAAATTTGACACACAATTTCAGATGACAGGAATCCTCACCAAATTCTTGCGAATTTTCAAGACAGTATTTTCGTCCATTTTCATCAGGCACTAATAGTTTTGAGAGCTTGTAACTACATCTCGATTTGAAAACTGTGCTCGGTGAGTATGCCGAGCGCCATTTTCAATTGTGATTTCCAAAACAATGTAGTTCCAAGCTCGCAAAACTATTAGTGACTGATGAGGCCTAAGGAAAATAATATCTGTTGAAAATTTGCAAAAATTTGCTAAGGGTTGCTGTTGTCTGAAATTATGCATCAGGTTATAGGTTTGTGTATCCACGTGTTTTTTCTTCAATAATTAACACAATGCAAGAATTACTTTGAAGACAATTCTTATTTGTCCACCACACACACATCACCTCACTACAAGTATAGAGAGAGCTACACTCGCGACTGACTACGGACAATCAAATGGAAGGGAACGGAGTGAGAGTTAATACTGTTAACAAGAAATCATGGTGGTAGGATCTTCAAACAATTTGACAGCATATTTTTCTACGGTTAAATATAAGAATTAAGAGTGCATTATCATTATGTATTGGCCTGCTTACAAATCAACTTGACACAAAATGAACCAAAACTTAACGCTATATCTTCATTCTAATGCAAACAACATCCCAAAGGATTTAATTTTCTTTCTATCTTAAATCCACTCATAGGCCTAAATGCGCTACTTTAGTATTAGCTATGCAATTATTCAGTATCCGTCTTATGCTGCACTTGAAATTTAGACCAAATAAAGTTGAGTTTTTAAATTTTTTTGGAGGAAACATCCACATTTTACGAGTAGGAAAGAAGTGTGTAAATTAATGTAAAGCCTTACGGAATTCTCTCCTGAATGGAAACAACTAAATCATGGAAATTTTTACTTTAGCATTCTGATAGCAATACTGGAAGTCATTGAGTCCAAGAAATTACCAGTAATCTAGTTAACAATGACAATTTTTACTAGAATGGAATCTTCCTATGAAAAGAAATGAAACGGAAATAAGATTAGTCAGGCGTCGTACCTATTTAAGACCACCTTTTTTGCATTAGACCATACAATAAAAAATACCTACCTCGATATTTATTTTTATGCAAGCTTATGTGTGTTTTTTCCTTTTCTAACTTAATAGCAATCTTTGTCTACAATGAATCATATACAAATGACTACAACTACATCTTGTTATGTTAAGATTTTATACAATCAAAATTCAAATGTATAGCAGCCCAATACACCTTATTTTTTAAAATCGTGATTATAAGATTGTTACCAAGACTGTCTATGACTGTGGATAGCCATGCCCAATACCATTTGTGTCTACCATTTCCATTTAATTTCCAGCATTTCATAACTTTTCTCGTAATAATGGGTCATCAAATCCAAGAGTAATGTTATAACTTAACATCCTGAACTATAGTTAGTTTCTTCTTTGGTTTTTTATGTGTCTACACTTCATGTCACCTTGGTTTTAATGTGTCTACACTACACTTCACTTCGGTTTTCGTGTTTGCACTTAGGCATACAATTTTTGTTCCGTTTCAAGTTGCAGGCCGCATTCTGGACAAGTTCACCCTAGCAACAAACTAGTTAACTTGGCAAATGATCCCGCAAAGTTCTTTAGGTATTACAACTAGTCACAAACCATAAAAAAATGCCTTAGTCCTTTTAACAGTGTATAGTATTAGCAGAAGCCTATAGAAAACAACAGGAGCGTGTATGGCTAGTGTATTTTAGGAGTGCATAATTTAGTATGCTGTACTAATGCCAGAATGAGTAGCAATACTGAGCCTGCGCCAAGTTGTGTAAAACTGAAACGTGTCACGCGAAGCAGACGTGTGCCACTAAAGCAACGCTCTATTTTACTGTTGGCTAGAGCAACTTACGAACAACAGATTGTCTGATTGTCTGTTTTCTTTTTATTATTACTTTGACATTGTTTCCATGTTAAACACTTAATGTTTAATACCAAAGGACCGAAAATTAGCTTGAGAATGTGACGCACACCTCTAACCGTCTCATGCAGGTGGCGACCTCTGCTAACAACTTCGTACACCACTGTAGACGCTCCTGACTTGGCAGTGTAGTGAACGTTACGGAGACACTCTCCTGTTGTTTTCTATAGGCTCCTGATATTAGATGAACTACTGAATATGCTACAACTGTGTCCATTTTAAGAAAATAAAAGCTGTAATTTAAATAACTGTTGATAAAAGCAAACATTTTATCCGACTCTTAGTGTAAATTCACGTTACAACTTCTTTAGGATTTTCAAATCATGCAACCTTTAACATTTTCAAGGTTATTAATTGTTAACCTAGTAGCTTAAGTTCCAGCACAAAAGATACGCACAATACTACAAACTGTTGCTACTGTGCATTTTTACCACACTCTGTCAATGTGGTATTCCACATTAACAGAAGCTGCTCTAAATGCCAATACAAATTTCATTATCTTCATACTCCAGTTACTTCTTTAAGGTCTCACACATGACAAATGGTATTGATGCATGGTTGTAATCTAGCCTACATGGTGCCAGTATTAAGACAATAGCAATGGCTGGCGTCCAGATCTATTGAGCAACCTGCTTCTTGTTACCACACTCGAGTACTTCACTCTCAAAACTATTTTCTTTAAACCATTTTTAAATAAAGCTAAAAATATCCAACAGAAGCTATTTTACACTACAATAAATACAATAGGCTACTTTTTTTTTAATCGTTGTTAAGTATATAAAACAAATAGAATTTGTACTCTGTACTATTTCTTGATTACTGATTACAATACGTATCATATTACAGAAGCAACAATTGTACACGTCAAAAGGCAACAAAAATTTTTTTCCTGAAACTTTTTTCAATAATAAAAGTTTACCATTATTAACTTAATAATTATAGGAGTAGTAGGAGGCCAGCTATAATAGGCATTTGTAAAGCTAAATATCAAAATTTGCACCCTTAAACTGCGACCCAAACAAAACGACCGGCCAAATGTGGGGTAAGGCTCAAATGACGAAACGTCTCAGAAAACTGATTCAACAAAAAGGCCACAAGAAAGGCTAAATAAAGTTTACTGCGACCCCCTCCCTCAATTAAACAGTATTTTTTACACATAAAAAAGGGAAATTAATTTTCCCGACTTGCCCTTATGGAATTGTTCAACAAACTGAAAAAGAAATCTGTTAAGACTTTTGCTTGTGTGCAATTGTTGCCTCTCGCCATCATTTTCTTGGCTAAATAAAGAGATAAAAATGAGTTGACACACAAACTTTGGTCCGTCCATTCTTGGCTGCAAATTGAGTAAATATTCGTCAAATGCATCCATCATTTACCTTTTTTTTAGCAAAATATATTTCTCTAAAATTCACAACTTTAACATCTCAAAGAAAATATCTTAGACTCTTACAGCAAAACATAAATATAACACTTTTTGCACATAATTACAATGATGGACGCTTTTTTAACTGATATCGTCCTCTATACTGTTCAGGAGTTGCCATTAGCTTTTGTTTATCTGATTAAACCACCCTACTACAATGGCGGGTCTTCTGTAAGATAACTTGCTTACGACTCATCAATCCTCGCCTACCTGTAATGGACCAACTTTAGAGCCATTTTATGATAAGCTGCTTTTCGAAGTTCACTTGGGTTATATAACAAATTTTAGAATACCAGAGATTGTAATCACACAAAGTTTGCATCGTATTTATCCCTTTTGTTTTCATCAATACGCGTCAACCTTACAAAGACCTCAAGTCATCCAATTGGATCGTATCTATTTATAACTCAAAACATCTCCAGCTCAATTAAATACGTCATTTCCTTGCTGTACCAAATAAAGCAAAACATTTTTCAGTAACCGTCAAAACAAACATTAGTATTAAAATGAACAAACAACATCTTTGCATTCCTTAGAAATTTTTAATACATTTTATTTCACTTACTTTAGGCTAAACTTTCAGATGGATAGTTAGATACACCCCCCCCGACAAAACCTTGGTCACATCTCTTTGTTGCAACTTGGTCTTTATCACGAAGATACATGAAACAGTTTTAGACACTAAGAATGGAACTGAGGTCGGCTACCAAATATTTTTTTTTTATTTCATCTTCTAAATTAACTCAACCATTATGCTCCGCAACTTATTTTCCAATGCGAAAAATTAACCATCCGTGATTATTTAAACTAACAAGCTCTACCAAGCAACACTCGGGGACTGATATTTTCAAAGGGCAGAATTACATTTTGTAAACTTAAAGTCTAATTAGTCAAGCATAACCCTTTGCCTACGAGCTGGCAGGAAAAAAACACATTTTTGCTTGATTCGAGCTGCAATTACAATTTAGCATAATTGATAACGCGATATTAAAGTGTCCTCAAACAAAAACAACGAGGAATTTTAAAATTTGACGTCAAGAGTCCAAATCGACTTCGGCAATCATCAGATAAAACAGAAATGCTACACCAACTATCTGTCATCACAGACGTATACAACATCCATTTCTCCTGGTTGGCTCGATCACAACACCTTAGTACAAAACTAGAAAATTTTTCACCTTGTCGACTGAAAAATGTCAAGTTGGGTGCACAGAAAATTTAAATATGTGATAAATTGATGGAAATTTACAAAAAAAGACATGCAAAATGTGAGGATAATAATAGTTCCTGAATTAATTAATTAAGACTTAAACATAAGAGACTGTTCATCATTTTGTTCTTGAATCATGAATCACATAATTCCATTTGGTAATTCAACTTTGGCAATTCCAAGATATTAATGATGTCTGAACAATATTTACTTGCAGATTATTCTATTATGAATTACAGCTGAATTGCGACAACTGGCTCACCCACCTGAATGCCGTAACTAACTTTAACCCGACTGGCATATGTTGATACGGTGAGTTGCTGAGTTTCTATTTCAGCATTGAAATTTATTACATCAAGTAATCGACCCACAGAGTGAACAAACATTGTTTTGCCCAAAAGAAGCCTAACAAAACTAAATGATAGCACTTCAGTACAAAAGGTATGAGCACCATTACACTTTGACAAAACAAACTGAAATTCTATGGCAGAAGCAAAGATTGAAATGAAAATGATATCTACAGCAAGTTATAATTTCTAGGAATCGAGTTTCAAAACCACATCAAGAGAAAGAGGACCTACATGTGCAATTCTGATAAATATTAATTTCCTTGAACAGAAAAATGTGATTTAAAGAGTCAAAGAAGTCCAAGTTGACTTGCTGTTATGAAGAAACGTTTTTATTTGTTTCGTTTGATCACAATACGTATATTTTTCAATACGTCTTTTTCTTGTCATAACTGTCAAAGTTTAGAGGGCAACTCAAGAATACAATCAAATCTTTTACCGTATTTCCTTACTTCACTTTCTTGAAGAAAGTTCTTTTATTTTCCCAACAACGTTTTTCCTCTATAAACATACAGCAAACTGTATAAAAAAAAAATAATAAATCAAATATCAGTTATTCAAAACCATTTATTTTATACGAGTAAACATTTGTTTTTATTTATCACTTTCAGTAAAGCCTTCCTGTTAAACAACTTAAAAAAGAATGTGTTTTTTAACAATGACTGTTGCACAAGGTGAAACCACCCCACCGAACAAACCCTTTTCCGCTGACACTGCTTTTTTTGATAACCAAAATATGACCAATTTGCGATTTTTGACATTCTACTAAACCATAAAAGACTTGTTGCGTGGTGCTAATTTCAAGTTGGTGGTTAAATCAATTTTTACGTTATTTAGAAAAACTTAAAAATAAGTTTGCCAAGTTTTGTAATTTTTGCAAGGTTTAGCTGATGACTTGGAATAATTTTTGGTGTAACTTATTTTATAACTAAAAATAACTTGTACGTAATACACATTATCACAGCAAACCTGATTACAAAACCCAAATCTGAACATTTTTCACACCCAATCCTTCTGCCCGAAGCAATCCTGATGAAGGAACTTGTATCTACACAAAAAGCTATTCCAGTATTGGCCGCCATGTACTCAACAGATACATGTTCCAGATCAAGACAGTGAAAAGAGGGTTTTGTGCAGCCATCTCATTCAGCTATGCTTCAGAATGTCAGCAATTGACCAAACATGTAATTTTTGCACTGAAAACTGCAGAACACAAAAGTTTGGAGCAGCTGTAAAGACCCACGAATACAATAAATATTAAAATTAAACGGCCCTCCCGCACTGATATTTTAATGTAATTCCTCGAGAAACAATCCTTTGTAACACTGGGACATATTTACTCAATTTTCAAAAAGGATGGGAAAGACGTACTTTCACTATTTTTCGACAAGCTCGAACACAAACTACGTCCTTCTTCAAGCGTCAAAACTTGGGTGAGTGTGGTTTATGTTTACATCTGGTGGAGTGTTCGTTGTGTGTAAAACTTGTGCCGGCAAACCCTGAACGGATCACTGGTTGCCGGCACGAGTTTGAAACATAACGAACACTCAACCAGATGTAAACAAACACTCACGCAGTTTGGAGGCCTGAAGAAGACAAGCAACGTTGTTTGTGTTCATGCTTGTTGGAAATTAGCAGAAACCACAAGTTTTCCAACATTCTTTGAAAGATGTGTAATAAAATCGCAGTGTTACAACGAATTCAGAGTTTCAAAGCATCAACCCGCACATGCCGTTTGTCAAACGATCCTTTTTTTTTTAACGGCCTTACTATCTTAAAAGTATTATCTTGGAATTGCCAAAATTTCCAACTTACAAGGAAACTTTTCCTCGGTTGTTAAAAACCCCAAATTAATTTTTTATTGCAAAAATCGTTCAATTTTGCATTTGGCTCACTAACATACAAAAATGCAATGCTGACCCATGCAACCTAATTCAATGAACATCACAAGTAAACAATATGAACAGTTTAGTAACACTAAACAAAGCTGGATTATTAAAATAACTACATCTATATATATATTTCTTTTTTTTTTTTTACAATGGGATCTACCAAGTATTACGCTCTCAAATAAACCGTTCATTACTTGGCAAACCAGCACGATTTTGAGGAATTTATTTCACATTAACACTGTTCAGAGCTGCTTCCTACTTAGCAGCACTTTGCTTTTCAGGACGCTTTCTATCGTAATCGGCATCTTTGGTAGCAAAACTAAAAGGCGGCGATTACATCTTGTAGTTAAAGGAATGTAATACTTGACGTTCCCGTTCTTCTATTTACAACTGCATATGTACACAATCCACTTCAACTGCACTTTCATTTACATGTGTGTATCTTCAACGAAAAGCAGACTAGTCCTTTCGTTGGAGCGATTTGCAATCGGTTGATGTAATGAATTTCCAAGAACGTGACTGGGGCTCTCGGGTGCCGAAGGAGTGGTAGGCGGCGGCGCATCAGCGCATGGAGAACGTTCAAGAGGGGGTGCCGAGCTTGCGTCCAACGAGTGCGACACTTTCAGTGTCTTCAGGGGAGGTGCCGTGCTCGGGGTCACATTGTTCGGAACAGCAAGGCTCGTTCGCCGTTCGAACGCGTGAGAAGTTAGCTTTCTCGATGCGGCCCCCCAATCGAACAGTCGGCGTGGCGACTGGTCCTCGTTTGGTCCGGGGTTTAGCTCCTGGTGGACTGGGGCTGCGTGGAGAGATACTATGCTCTCCCCGCCACCCATCCCTTTCAGAGATGCCGGACTGCTGACTATCACGTCGGATAGGTCGCCGCTGTGCATCTCGCCGTACATCAGCATCATCTGTAAAGAGATAAAAAGAAATCAACAAGTCAACAAGTTTTTATTGGCACTCAGGACCACTAAATTTTGCTGTACACGACACATCTTCACTCACTTAACTACTAAATAAATTGTTAGCCTATATAATTAGTGCAGACGATCAACGATCCAAATCTGTACGACTCTTCAAATTAGTGCTATTCGCGAAAGATCCACACATGGCAGTTGCCCCTTCTGCTTGCCTGACCAAAGCACATATCACTGCTAACGAAGAGGACAGCCCAACAGTCTACTTAGTTCATTAATTAATTAGTTCACTAATGAACTTCTGGACACCATCAAAAAAGCCGACATCACTGCGAACACCAGCTTGTCTCTTTCGACGTGATTGCTTTGTTTCCCAGTCTCCCACATCTCTCATTCTACAGATGTTTGATCGTGCAGCGAAGAAATTAAAGATCAAGAAGGCCGATCGGGAACTGGATAGAGAACTGCTTGTTACTGTCTTGCAGACCATTTATGTTTCTTTCCGCGAAAACAACTACTGGCAGAAGACTGGAACCCCCATGGGATACTCATGTTACAGGCTCTGGCCGAACGCGTCTTACGAGAGCTGGATGAGTTTGTAGTGGACAGATTTCCACACATGCCGATATGGAGAAGATACATCGATGACATCTTTGCCACTCCTCTGCGAAATGAGCCTGACTCTATCCAGACTACCCTCAATGAGTGGAACACTTCCATCAAGTTCACCAGAGAAGTAGTAGTCGATGGCAAATTACCTTTTCTTGATGTCATGTTCACCAGATCTGGTGGCCAGATCTCTTTTACGCCTTACCAAAAAACTTGGCACACTGGCCATGGTTACTTTACAAACCCGGACATCCCCGTTCACAACTAAGGGCACTCCTGCAGAACGAGCTCAGGCGCATTGTTAAAATCTCGTCCACTCCAATGATAGATAGAATATTTCTTGCCCAAGCTAAAACCGTGGTCCTTGAAAGAGGATTTCCAGCAAATTTGATCAACATCGACACGAATTGAGCATGGCATCAAGGAAACACCAGCAGGCCAAAAGAGACAGAACAGCTACCGATTCAACCAATGGAGTACGTTACTTTCTTACCTGGTAGAAGCGAGGGAATTGTGCAGTTACTCCATCGACATGGTGTACAGAGCCGACTGCGGTTTCCACCTAATCTAAAAAAGTTGTTCAGGTCTCCATCTATGAAAAAACCCAGATCCTCCCCCCCCCCCAACCGCTTCACATTCCCCCTGTAAGCTTCCACTACCCACCACACACCGATACTCTACTCCCCCCACTCACCCCCACCAACTAGTGCGAAAGAAGGACCAATCTCCGAAGCTCAAACGTTCATGCAATCCACACGCCCCCAGCACATTTGAGGGATCTCACTGGAGTTGCTCATCGAACACGTGGGCCACCTGCCGTGGGTAGAAGCTCAATGGTATAGCCCAACACCATAGAAAGAACAGGCACTCCATAGCTTGGAATCAAACTTCTGTGTTAATGAAGTCTATAACAAAACATGGCCCCCCCACCTTCAAGCTTGGGAGTCTTTTGCTATGAAACGCTTCTCCCAACGACGTGTCCCTCTTATGAACCCTATAGAGAGTTTGGTGCACCATCAGCTCACAGCCGAGTTTGACAGGAAGTGGAATCTCCTTGGAAGCGACGATATACAAATCAGTGGAATGTTCCTCCATGCACATCATTTCAAATTTTTGTTTACAAATCGTCATATGAGAACTTATTTTTCCTCCGTGTTGTGCGTTATTTTCTGAGGAAGGAGAAAGGTTTATTCTCCGAAAATTCAAGTCGAACAGTGAACTGTGTTCTGCCTGGTGGTTTAGGTGTGATTTGATTTCTTAATATGACTTTTCAAAACCACTGTATTCGCTGTTTACCCATTTTCGTTTAATTTATATTTAGGTTCATTTTACATACCTATCGATACCATACTTTTTAATGCGCTCCTTAAAAATCTTGGTGCAATACCCACTCAGCAGAGTTTGGACTTTTTGAATTTTGGTGTGAATCTGTTCTTTGCTAGCCTTTTTTACATTTAAGTTTTCTTTAAGTAGGCATGAGCTATAATTTTAAAAGTCCTTTGTTCGCTCATATTTAGTTAAGTTTCATTACTGGTGGCCTCTTTCTGCATCCAATACTACAGATGTGCTTCATCGCCGGCGGCTAAAATAAACACGTCGTTAGCAGTAACTGGTTGGGCTGATGCCGCAGACTGCCACCCAGTGCAACAATCAAGGGGGGGGGGGGGTGCAAGGCACCCGGGCCCAGGAGGCATGGGGGTCCTAAAATCAGAGCAGGGGGCCCACATTTGTACATAAAACTAGTGTAACATTGGCCACCACCAGGCACCCACAATTGTTTAGTATTTTGGGGCCCTACATTTTACTCTTGCAACCCCCCTTTGAAAAAGTCTAGCAGCGGCACTGGTGCCACCGCCAATAATTCTTACATTGATTGTAATAATTAATTGCAAATTTATTAGGCTAAACACATTAATTACAAAGCATTTATCTGCAAGTCAAACTCACACAATCATCAATTAAAAAAGTTGACGATGCCGACACTGGTATAAAATTGACCTACGCCGCGTCCGAGGAACATTTTGAGGCGCATACCTCTTTCACATACTGCAACAGAAATCGCTAAATCTAAAAGCAGTATACCATGGCAATTGTAGGTCAAAATCAGTTAACTTTGGTGTTAACTTAAGTTAAATTTTTGGCCGCCATTTATTTTTCGTAATAATAATAACAGTCACTTTTTTAACGATCATCTACTAAAAACAAAGACGATTTACTAATCATCCTGGTTAAATCGTGATGATACCAATACCAAAACAGACGCCATTCTTTTTAAGACCTGGCTGTAGGGGTGGTGCCAGAGAAGGTTGAGGTGGGGGCAGCTGACTCCTCCCATCGAGGAAGACCCCTCCCCCCCAGCTCTTCAGGGAACAGCTGACACGTTCCGGTGGAAAAAAGAGCAATACAAATCAGTCATAGTGGCGAAAGTAGTAAAAAAAAAATGTAGTATCATCTACATTTCAAACACATTTTTGTTAAGTTTCCTTAGAGAATCATGCAGAGAATCATAAACCCTCGTCGAGGATTGTCTGGCGCCACTACTGACTGGCTGAATAGGCTTAAGCAAGTAGAAAAAGCCTCAACAGATTGAATTGGAACCCCTAATAAGTTCTTCTTAGATGCATTCAGGAGACCGTTAATGGTTAATGGCAGGATTAATTCTACATTATTAGTAAACATTCCAAATGTTATGGAATCAGAAATCATTCAATTACTTGTAATATCGTCATCAGTCATGTGAGACGCTTTATGCAAAGTGGGACCAGACAGCTGAAAGAGAAAGGAAGATATGAGAAGAGACGGGGTGAGAAGGTGGGGAAGGTTGAGACTTTAAAACCATAAGATTCCGTCCTCCTCCAGGCTGAGGATATTTTTCTTACTGGTGGCAGATTTAATTTTTTGAAATACTTTAACAAATTGTTAAGCATTACGTCGTCAAAAGCAATGTAATGCTTGTGCAGATAAATTAGCTATATTCTGATGTTAATGGAATAAGCACGAGGAAAGCCAGTAAGACGAGCAGTAAACCCAGGCATCTGAACACGGACACCTCCAAAACAAGAGGCAATGTTATGAATCAGACTGGTCTCGCACCCAACCTCAACCGGTCACCAACTAATCTGAATTTATCCCTAAAAATCAACACAATGTAAGTTTTACAATTAATTTGGTGGCAATAAATATTCATCTTTTTCTATTTCATCAAAATGATTACTAAATAGTATTTGGCAGTCCTCATTGCACCCCACTTGAAACTAAAATCAGGGTCAACCATGTACCAACGTGGGCAGGGGACTAATTACGAACTACTTAATGAATTCTAATATTTGTCTGCTTTGTTTGATTAGCCCAAACAAAAGGAAAGCAACTTGCAATCATTTTAGTCTGACTAATATTTTTTTTATGAAAGGCGGCTAATATTGGGTAGGGGACGGGGGGGGGGGGGAAGCAGGATTGTACTTTGATTTTTAATATTTTACTAGTTTATTAAAGCCTTAAAAACAATGAAACTGGTCTCTTTATGAATCTGATGACCATTAAATTGTGGGTAGTTCGTTATTTATAAAAATAAAATCGTGCACCTTTCTTCGAACTGCTGACTGTGTAAAAACCGTTGTTAACTTTAAGCCGTGATTGTTTTCCCATGGAACGCTTATACCAGAGAGTTGCCAAGTGGCCGGCACGTAAACCGAACTCTGGCATCATGCTGAAGATGGAAGTATCAAAACTTCCAGTTAATTCATCTGTTTCAGTAGCAATGGTCTTCATGCTTTTAGTTGGATTCTTCTTGTCAAAGTGTGTTAATCACATTCAAAACCATCTGCTTTTGCAAGCCAAAAGCCTTTCTTGCGGCTTGACTCTTGAAAAACATAAACGGATAACAAGCACCCATCTTGGTATTGGTCACTTGGCAGAAAAAAAAAGCAGTAATTTGAGTTGTAATAAACTGGAGCTTACAATTAATTTGTGTCAAAGTAATGCGGCTTAGTAACCCATCTTAGTCATATCAAGTCTGGTTTACACGATTGGTTGTTATTAATTAATGTTTCGAAATGCGCACTATTTTTCTTTAATGAAGGGGTCAGCCTCACATGGTAGTGTTTGATCCTGCCAACTTTATACCCACGTTGGTCCACGGTTTACCCCGATTTCAGTTTAGGACGCTAAGGCCACACAAATAAAATTTGTTGGTTACGGCGTGGTTGAAAATTTAACAAAAAAGTTAAAAGTTAAAGTTAAAAAGGTAAAGTTAAAAAAATTAAAGAGCTAATATGTAGTCAGCCTAAAAAAAATTATATTTGCTAATTTGCTATTTATTCTGTGGGGCATTTTAATTTGAATCGAAATATCAAGTGGCATCGTAAAACAGGGAAATACATACTTTCGAAGTAAATAAACACCGACAATCGTGTTTTGCTAATTTTTGACAAACACACGACACACTCACACAATATTTGTCTGGGATCAGGTACAAATGCTGCCCATTTATAAAAATTTTCAAGCTGTTTCGCCACATAGGTATTTATCCCCACTGTCGTGAAATACGCACAGCTCTGGTTTCTGTTATAGTACCAAAGCAAGTTGCCGCCACGAAACAATGATGGAATTGAATAATGACTTTCTTAGAATGAAGTGTGACAATTGATCTTGGTGGACAGACCACTAGTGTGGTCCTTCTTAAAGAAGGAAACACACTTCAACTTATGACATCTGCCAAAGGTGTGACCAGTCCAAGCTACAGACTGGATAACCGCTGAAAAAGTCTGCAAGTATGTTTGAGGAAAACAACGCCTCAAAGACAACACTTTCTCAATAAAGTACAAAATACAACACCACACCTTGTGTGGTGTCCTTTGATGTTGTTTATTTATTCCCTAGTATATCTCATCGCCTAATTTTAGAAATGTTTGACAGATCTGCGAGAAGACTCTTGAGAAAAAAATGATGATTCTACCAGAAAACTTGTTCTCGCAGGAGAATCGAAGTTCTCGAGAGTAGAATCCGACGAAACTGTGTTACCTAATTTATACAAAATGGGATATCCTCTTCCTGTCGGCACCTTGTCATCTAACTTAATTTGCATAGAATTCAATTATAATTTATGCAAATTTTACGTCACCTGACCCCACTCTCTACTCCCCCTATCACCCCATTCTTATCCACTGTCTTTTGCAGCTGCACTACAAGAGTGCCAGGGAGGCGGGGGCGGTCGTAAAGGTAACACAGTTTCGCCGGACTCTACTCTGAGAACTTCGATTCTCCTGCGAGAACAAGTTCTCTGGTAGAATCATCATTTCTCAATCTCAGACTCCGACTCACTGTGTTACCTATTTTATACAAAATGGGATTTTGATTAAAAAACGTGGCGCTTGGCCAGCTCCTACCTTGTCAATCACGGGGACATGCGACCTGTCCTCGTTGCAGGTGCCCGCCGTTTCCGTCAAAACAAACAAAGCCAAAAAACACCTACGATACGCATAGCAACCACCTGGCAAAACCTGGCGATGATGCCTTCCGGTGGCCGCGGCCCCATGCCGCGACCGGCGTTCGACGCAACCTGACCACCCTAGCCACTCAGTTAGGGGGACGCGGGACCCACACGGCCCAGTGTGTCCAGCCTCCCGTGCCCATCACGACCAAGCCGCCAGGTAAAAGCTAGCAGCACCTAACCTCTGGCGCCATCGCAACCAACTATATGCAAATGCACATAAGTCATTCCTACACCAGTCCAACCACAGTGCCTGCGGAACCAGAGTCGCCCTCCTTACCTCCGGGCGAGCCGCCAAATCACCGACTATAAGCCCACTTAGCTGCTGCACCGTATCAATGACACCGCCAGTTCCAAGCCTCCTCGTCACCCCAACAACGTGAATCGTACAGACTTCTGCGTCACGCACACCAAAGGCCCTACACCGGGAAACATCCCCTCCTGCCTTCCAGGAGACCACCTATATCAGCATCCATCGCCCACTGCAAGGCACCTATGTGTCCTCCGTTGGTCACCCAAAACATTCTGGTAACCAACCAGTGTTGCAAACACAATCTGTGGGCATCCATGGCTAAAGTAACGACAGGCTCCCCCTAGGCCCTATTCACAACCGTCACCGAAACACCCCCTGCCTTGCGGGGCACACAACTCACGGAACCGGGCCTGTCTTCTACCCACGGCTCTCCCAGCCGTACCACCGTAAGGGCCCACGGTGTCAGGGGTCACCCAAACACTACCCCCTCCGCAGTTACAATCCAATCCACGTCAAAATCGCCTGACGAGGAGGTTGGCACGACCGGGCCAACTCACCCATTGATAATGGCCAGTCTACTTAACGGGCTGTACCTGCCCGGTATACCACTTCACAAAAGGATGTAGCCCTTCACCACCTCGAAATCTGGTCAAGATCAGCCCTAAGGCCCCTACATTGCTACCCGTCCTGAGGTGGCGATTATTTGTCACACAAATCAGCGTTAATTGAGATTGAAAGCACTGCACATCTGAACCTGCCTATAAACAATGCACTGACAGGTCTCGCGGCAGTTAATTCTCAATTTGCCTACGTATCCACGTCTCACAATCATAGTAACGCCCACCACTGACGTAGCTTAAATAATCAGATCACCCATGTGCTTAATCTTTCGTAATGCGCAGGGCACGTCTCAAGTTTCACAGCGCTTAGCAGTGCACCACCGTTCTCAAATTCACCCAACAGGAAAACATGTATTCCTTTCTCTTTAGGCCAGCATCGCATTCATTTATTTATTTATTTATAAAAATAGGCGAAGTGTCCCGCAGGCAGTACAAACTAAAATGACGTGACCAATATTGCCTGACCACCCTCGTGGTCGCTTCCACATTTCAATTTCGTATTCAAATTTCATATTCAAATTTATTCTCGAAGCACTTCGCACAAATCCAATTCGTCTCACAATTACTGCATTATTTCAATTACTGCTTTACTACATCGTAATGCGAGACCGATCGGCTCCATTGCCCGTAAGCCTAATCGCTGCCGCCTTTTAGGCCTAACCTCACTCGGCCCCGTCTGGCACACTTGCCTCTGCAACGTGCGTTGTTTACCAACAGAACACCAAAGGTATTATACCAGGTTTATCGCCATCACAATCAACCATGGTCACTCACAATTACGTTCAACATTGAACGTGACATTTTTCAACTTCATGCGTACAAACTCGACCACCAAGGCACCATCAGCCTACACAACTTTTAGTTCCGGCGTACCATATTAGTTCCGGCCTTTATCGCCACCAGGCCGTCTCCCCTCGGTCGCAAACAAATGGAGCGCCCCACAGCGCTCTCACACCGTCACTATCTATCCATCACTGCCCTACTCCCCCGGAGCAGCAGGAAACATGGCATCGCCCGCCACGCACGGTGTTTTCCCATTCATAGTTCGTACGCCGCCATCATCAACGTTCCGCAAATAACAAGCTTTTAAACACTTATGTGTACGCCATATTTTCGCCCAGCGCTATCGTATAACACTCTACGAGTTATCGTGTAACTCTGGAGTTATCGCATAACTCTCAAGGCATCTCCGAAACTCATCTACATGCCACAATAGAATAAGCCTTTTCATTCTCAATACACACATCACGGGGTTATCGTTTACCCTCGAGGGTATCGTGTACCCTTTTTCTCGTTACATTCATATAGAGTTATCGTTTTCTCATGACGCACAGTTATTTCGACTAACTCTTTTTAAATCTCTCTCTCTCGGACCTCTCTTGCCTCATCTCTCAACGAGTCTCGCAACTCAGCGCCTCGAAGGCGACCGCATATTAATCGTTTTCTCCACTTTGCGAAACGCTATTCGCTGCAAACAAGCCTCCCTGTTTGTAGTATTCGCCACATTCAGCAGTTAATTTTCAGTTTTACTGTAAGGCGGTCAAGATTGAAACGATTAAAAATTAAGGCGGCTAAGATTTAAAAATTATTCATTTCATGTTCCACAGAACAAATTAATTAGTCCAACTTACGGCGTTTTCTGCAACTCGACCAATTCCCATAAACGCTGCTACACGGAAACACACCATCAACCGAATTGGAAGCACCAACTTACAAACACGTCCGACTTGAGTCGTCGGCAAAAGAACAGTGGATAGGAATGGGGCGATAGGGGGAGTAGAGAGTGGGGTCAGGTGACGTAAAATTTGCATAAATTATAATTGAATTGTATGCAAATTAAGTTAGATGACAAGGTGCCGACAGCAAGAGGATATCCCATTTTGTATAAAATAGGTAACACAGTGAGTCGGAGTCTGCGAATGAGAACTTGAGTTACATGACGAGGATATCCAAGTTGACCGAGCTCTGCTTAAACTGATCTTATCTTCCATCTACGTTCAGTTTAAAACCAAAATCTTCCTAAAAGTCAAAAGAACCCCATGGGCTATTCGTGCTCACCAGTACCCTAAATCGCCTATTAAACGCCCATTGGCGGCTAAAATTAATTCGATAAAAAAGTGGAGGGGGCGTTAACAAGGCTAAAACAAAATTTCTGACCTTAACATATTTTTTGGGGTGGCCGTTTAGGCCTAAATCCATCATGGTAAAGTTGATTATTCACGTGCATGGTCTGGGTTCAATCTAGCATTAACACAATCTTTTTTTTTTTTTTAGTGAATTGGAAAATTGATTAAAAGTTTACCGAAATCAACGTTTTATCCCTTTAAATCTTGGTTGTTCTGCAGCAAAATTAACGAAAATATTCATAAATTTAACGAAATCAACATTTAATCCAACACTATTCACGGGAGCATTGGTAATAACGGAAAAGTCGGCAATATTAGGCCTACGCGATCGATCATTGATGTGCGTAATATGGATTCCATCTAGTGAAAACGCTTTACCTTTTTCCCAATTATTCTCAAATTGAGTTTATTACTTCGTCCTCCTTTTAATATCTAACATGATTAAAAGTTTAAACTAATTTTTAACCTTCAAACACACAAACCTCCAAAACAGACAACGTGATTCACCACTGGAAAACGTGTGTGTTGACATTTATCACCATAGAGTTATATATTGTTGTCCAAGACGGAAGTTCCGGCGGAAATAGACGCGTAGGTCTGGACCCGTGGAGCCCCAGTAGTGGACGCGTCAAGACTGCGTAAGCGCTTAAAACATCCGGTCTACCGCATCCGTTATGACGTTACTCCGGTTGGCGTTTTCCGGTCGTGAATCGCGTGTCTGTTTTGAAGGTTTTGTGATGGTTAAAAATTAGTTTTCACTTTGAATTATGTTAGATATTGGAAGGAGGACGATCTAATAAACTAAATTTGAGAATAAATGAGAAAAAGGTATAGCGTTTTCACTAGACTGAATCCATATTACGCACATCAATGACCGATAGCATAGACCTAATAATGCCGACTTTTACGCGATTACAAATGCTCCCGTGAATTGTGTTGAATTAAATGTTGATTTCGTAAAATTCGTTAATTTTGCTGCAGAACAACCAAGATTTAAAGGGATAATACGTTGATTTCTTTAAACGTTTGAAGCTTTTAGTCAATTTCACGATTGACTAAAAAAAAAACGATTGGAGGGGGGGGGGGCGTTAATAAAGCCATTATACGATTTCTGACCTTAAGGCATTTTTGGGGGGTGGGCGTTAACAAAGCCAGGGCGTTTATTAGGCGTTTTACGGTAATAGCAGAAATAGTGATGCAACGTAGTGGGGTAGATAAGCCTAAACTTCTGCATTTTAGTGAGGAAAGCAACAAATTTGGCACAGATGCTAATTTAGGTATACTGATGAAATCTGGATATAGGGCCAACTGAATTTCTCAAACCGGAAGTGCCTATTTTCAGCCATGAGTCAAACCAAAAAATAGCTTGACCAGTCTCCATATACGGGAAAAAGTGTTTAAAATGCGGTGCATCACACCTGAATACTATTTTTCACATTTCAAGGTATGACAGCTGACTGATAGACAGCTTAAGGGCTGAAACGGAGGTTTAAAGGCCACATTTTGGACGAAAAATCACGTTTTCATCATTTTCTGCTAAACCATTGCTTTTACAAAGGAAGAAGTGTTTAAAATTTGGCGCTTCATATCTTAATACTACTCTTGACGTTTTTGGGTATGCCAGCCCTGACTGAAAGGTAGCCATTAGATAGCTATAATGCAACTCCTGGGTCTTCTTCGACCGTTAGACAAATACAATACGGGATTTGAGGTCATCTTCAGCTGTTACACAAGCAGCTGCAAAACAGGATTCAGCTCTTTTCCGGCCATTGGGCTGCTACAATGCAGGAACCGTATTTTCTGAACCATTAAGCAGCTACAATACAAGATAGCTGCTTAATAGGGTCGTTTTAGGGTCTTAATAGGGTTTTTTTACAGCCATTACACAGCTACAGGGCATTCGTTAGCCATTATGGAACTATAATGCAAGATCCAGGACTTCTCATCAATTAGGCAGCCACAATACAGTATCTGGGGCCAACTTCAGCTCTATCCGACCTACAATACGGGATACGGGTGCTCTTTAGCCATTAAGAGGAGCTACAATACAGGATCTGGCTCTTCTTTAGCTGTCTTCTTGTGCCATTAGGCAGCTACTATATAGGGTACGGACCTTCTTCAGCCGTACCTGATAACGTCTTTAGCAGATATGATTTTTGGTTGGTGTATGAAGTTTAATATTGCTTTCACCTTATGAGTTACTTCACAGGCAAGTTGGACCACCAGGTAGTAACTTCTACTATTGCAGTGGAACTGATCTAAGGGGAAGCTGTCGAGAGCTATTGCTTTGCTGCGTGGATCACATGTCGAGACATTTTTTTTGTGTGTGAAAGCAATGGTTTAGCAGAAAATGACAAAAATGTGATTTTTCATACAAAATTTGACCTTTTGACTTTCGTTTGACCCCTTATGCTACCTTTCAGTCAGGGCAGTCATACCCAGAAATGTCAAGAATAGTATTAAGGTATGATGCGCCACATTTTAAACACTTTTTTGAACTTCCTTTGTAAAAGCAGCAGAAAAAGCACAAAAATGAGATTTTTCGTCCAAAATTTGACTTTTTGACCTTCGTTTGACCCCTTAAGCTACCTTTTAGTCAGGGCTGTCATTCCCAAAAATGTCAATAGTAGTATTAAGGTATGACGTGCCAATTTTAAACACTTTTTTCCTTTGTAAAAGCAATGGTTTAGCTGAAAATGACAAAAATATGATTTTTTCGTCCAAAATGTGACCTTTTGACCTCCATTTTAGTCCTTAAGCCACCTATCAGTTAACTGTCATACCTTGAAATGTGAAGAATTGGTCTTCAGGCATGATGCGCTACATTTTAAACACTTTTTTCCCATAGATCGAGACTGGTCAAATTATTTTTTGTTTTGGCTCATGGCAGTAAATAGGCACTACCCGTTTCCACTTCCGGTTTGAGAAATTCAGTTGGCCCTATATCCAGATTTCATTAGCATACCTAAATTATCATCTCTGCCAAATATGGTGCTTTCCTCACTAAAATGCAAAAGTTACCCTATTTTAGTGTTTTACCGATTCCACTAACACCTAGATGAATACTTCCATAAAATCCAACCCAACCACAAACTCCGGGCACGCTTCGTAGATGATGTTTGTTCACTCCACTCTCGAAATGAAACGGACGAAATCCTGAAATTAATCAACCGGTGGCATGAAGCTATTACCTTTACGCATGAAACCGAAAAAGAAAACACCTCGCACTTCCTCATTGTTAAAATAACCATACAACAGAATAATCTCATACCACGTTGGGACACCCCACCATCCTACTGTCGACATTGTCAGACAAGACATGTTCAGAACCATGGACCGCAAGACAACTCAACTATTTGTCCAAGAAGCCAAACCAAGGTTCCGCCTACTGGGGTACACAGCGCACCACCCCAACACAGCCATCAAAGCAGCCAGTCACAAAGTGGAAACCCTAAGCGAATCTGAAGAAAGAAAAAGAGCCCCCACCACAGACCCAGCGAGTAGCCTTCACCTACGTGAGAGGAATCTGCGAATCGGTACAAACCATCTCCCAAAAAAATTAATTCTGGTGCTATTCAAAAAATACCAGCAACTTCAAAAACCTACTCCAATGGAAAGACCCATGACAACAAACAAACCAGACACAGAAAACTGACTGTAACCACCAGAACCAACAACAAACGATAAACCAACACACATTCACAACCAAGCGTAAACACCAGAAGTAAATCTAAGCAGACGACTGAGCACACAAAAACTGAAATCAGTGAAAACTAACACCCACAGGCAACCATAAGAGCACCATTCGCAAAGTCACCCAACAGCTAGATGGTGTCAACCTGCCCCACCACCAAGAAAAGAGTATATGTACTATAAAGAAACACTGTTACACTTTATACTGAACACGCCTGGAACACTGGAACACTTTATGTTACACTGTATACGCCTGGAACAACCTCCCGTCTCATGTTGTTGATGCTCCCAGCTGTAATTCTTGGAAAGAACGCTTTGATCGATTGTAGTTCCCCCCCCCTCCCCAGCCATTTAAGCTTGCTTCTGGCTGTGTATTTTATATTATATATTATTATTATTATTATTATTATTATTATACCAAACAGTCCTTATAACCTCGTGTGGTTTAGGGCGAATTTTCGACACTTTGTATTTTGGTTTTCCAAAATCTCCTTCCTGTCTTCGTCAGGGCGATTTGTCTACAAATTTTTTCCAAACTTATGCCGACACGTTGTTGTTGGTGGCATGAAACTTGAACCTCGCGCTGCTGCTGTCTTGTTGTTTGTGGTGACGGTGGCTCCTCCCTGTTTTGCTCACTACGTTTGGATCTCAGTAGGCTGTGCCACGTGTATGTAGGAGAAACCAGGTGAGGCATAAAAATTCGAATCCTGGACCACCTTTCTGAAACCAGATCTAGAAAAATGAAGAATGGGCTTGCAAGCGCAGCCCATTACAAAAACACCCAGCATGAAACTGGATGTAAGCCTAAACCATACTCGTTTCAAATTCCTCCAAAGAAGAACATTTGAGGGCGATAGAATCATTTGCAATCAAGCACATGGAACATCTAAAAAATTTCCTTATTGAACATCCAACTCCCCAGCCTACCTGACAATCCACAGGCTCGCGCACCCTACAATGCAAACATGCTCAACAACGTATGAAAAAATATCAATCACATTGCACCGACGCTGACTCGTAAGGATCAGTGGTCTAAAACCGCAGTCTGAAAAACGCGATCTGCAAACAATAGGAATGTGAGTCACAAACTCAGAAGCAGCCTGAAGAAGCCAAATGTGTGATTGTGTCGTTTGTTTGTTGAAAATTAGCAAAACATGATTTTCAGTATTTAATTATTTTGATAGTGCGGATTCCCTGTTCTACGACATCAATTTGCTATTTCTATAAATTAGTATTAAATGTGTTGTAGTTTTTGCCAATAAACTTCATAGTTGCTTGAAATTTGCACCTATGCAAAGCTCATTTCGAGATGGTTAAGATGGTATGCTAGAATGTCAAAATTAGCAATATTTTGGAGAAAATAAGAATTTTAGTAGTGGGACGAACAATACTTTCCAAAACCCACCAACCAAACTCAAGAAACTTGTGACTGCTGAAGTCAGTCCGGCTTGTACTGCGGCTCTTAAACCCTGTTTATAAAGTGGATTTCGGTGTGCAAGCATGACACTCACTGCTTGAAAGAAGCGCTTCTGCCATGAAGAAAGTTTGTGTGCACGACCATTTATAACGGTGGTGCATGTGAAGCATTTAGACAATTTATTGTTTTCAAGCATTTATCAACTTCATGTTTATATTCAAGTGACGCTTGCACACCCAGTTGAACTGCACAACGTGGTAGGGAAATGGCCACATCAATTGACTACGGCAGTTTCATTGATGCCAAATGATAGGCAAAGTGGTTTGCTTAAAGACTGACTGCATAAAAAATGGTCAAATGTCTTAATTGAAGTAGCATCCACTCATTTGCAACGAACCTTGCCGTTGTTAGAGAGTGAAGATGCAATCAGAGATAGATGGAAGCAGTGGTCAACATGTGAGTGACCTCACACACACACGATAGCAGACTGCCTATGTCCGTCACCAGTCTGAACTGAGGGAGGGAATAGAGAGAGCGAGATAAAAAGAGCGTCAGAGAAAGATAAACCCCCCCCCCCCCAATAATTATAACTTCTCTCTATGTATGTAATCTGCACTGTCATAAACAATTCGTGGATCATTAAATCATTAATGTTCCACTAATTATTTATGACAGTACACACTACATACATAAGGGCAAGGGTAATTTGGATTTAAAATCCATATTACCCTTGATAAGGGTAAGGTCTTAAAATGACCACATGAAATTCCAGTTTTGAGACACGAAAAGCTTACATGAACACCAAAAATTTACCCCTTCCAACAAAAAAAAAAGACTTCGGCTTAATAGCAGCACATAGCATCATGAAAATAAGGAAGGAGTGGGGATTGTGACACCCCACCCCAAAAGTCTGAGTCGGGAAAATGGACCACATTCGGTGTGAGGCTAACATACAAACAGCTTAAAAGAAAAAGTCCTCGTCCTCTTGCCACCTCCCCAACCCACCACTATAAATTCCTAGATCTGCTCATGGCATGCGTAATTGCTAGTATGAGCATCGAAGAAAGCATTGCTGCTTAATTCGTAAAAGAGCCCTTATTTCGCGCTTGCTTAAATACTCGCCTTCTTGGCTAACTGTTTGTCTCGTGAATCCCATAAATCTATTACTCGTGTCAAAGGTCTGATGCCATTTCTGCTCTTTGGACCATTCTGTTGAGTGTACTTTAGGAAGGTACCGAACCGGAATAGGACTGAATACGCGCTACATCAAGTGCGAAGCCAAACCATGGAATGACTGGTTACGGCGTGGTGGAGGACAAATTACGCAGGTTCAGTTGTTGTCAGGTTTGCACAGCTAGAAGTACAAAGGTTACCATGTCCTTCGGCTGTATGGTGGTTCATTACGGCAGGTTCAATTAATGTTACCTAACCTCATACTGAGCCCTCTTTAGCATAAGGTCTAAATAATTAAAGGTTAACTTGTAACAAGGTCAAGGAGCCGACCATTTGTCGGTCAACTACGTTGAATAGTGAAAACAAGATAAAGGTTTTTACTTTGATAAATGCTTGTTGTTCTGAAGGCGATACAGAGGAATGGCTTTCAAGATCAGTCATGTTGCCTTGTTGCTATGCCTCCTCTCAATGTTCACCTATTTTTTCTTCTTTCTTACTATTTGCGAAGACCGTAAATTGCCTAGTAAACGCTCCGGTGAAGCTACTGCCCACCTGCCTGAAATGCTCTTAGGAAAAAAATGTGAAATATATTAACTACTGCCCTCATCTTAATCCGTCGTTTTTCTTCTGCAAAATTAACGTGGCACTATCACAGATTGAAAATCTGGAAAATCTGGCAAGATTTAGCGCTATCTAGCACTTGCATATATCAAGCGAAATGCACACCACCATTTCTTTAACAAAACAAACAACCTCCTCCTTAATATTGAGTGAAAATTGGCTAAATTCTTGTGAATCTAGGCGTAAGCTTACAGGTTAACAACATCATTGCTGCTAGACGTCACCACACTATTTATGTACGATTTTCAAAGAGTGATAGTGCCACTTTAACTAGAAGGATGGCCGGCAAAGTGAATGTTTGTATAGTCTCTCATTGACAAACACATTACAAATGCTTATACAATTTATACAATTGTTCTATCATGGAAAGCATAAGAGTTATCTCTGTTATTCCTGGCCCACAGGTTGTGTTTCACTCTAGGAAGGCAGAGGGTGACACTATCTTTCAGTCCTGGACTTCACGCAACTCCACACAGCAAAGCATATCACTATCACAGGAGGAAAGCATAGAATATCTGAGGAGGTTTTGTTTTGTTTTGAATAGCAGGGAAAAGATCGCTACGTTCTCTTGACCTTGGAGCAGCCCTTCTCCCACCACCTCTTGCCTTACTTGCACTGCCTCGATCTCTTCTTTCCTCCCTCCCACTTGTACCCTCTTCACTAGCGTAGGAAAGCAATTTAAGCGACGTAAAATTTGGCCTTTTTTAAGTTCAAAACCAATGGTACTTTGTTGTAATCAATGTCTCAATAAACAATTTTTTTTATTATGAGGGTTGGTAGTTGAGGGGAATAAACCATATGTATTAACAAAATGTCGAACAGTTGTCGTTGCAATGAGGTTTTACTGTGTCTGAAGATCGCATCATTGCCATATTTTCTGTGATGAATGTCCAGAAATCGTGTTAGAAAAGGGGTTATGGTTTATTTATGGCCCACCCTCTATTGCTGCCAAATAACTACAAGTACCTATTGGTGTTTAATCAACAATTTACGTTAGATCTACAATTTACTAATACTACTTTATATTATACATCTACATGTAAGAAAATTATGGGCCCAACTAATAGACACAGTATGGCTTCGGCTCTTCTAATAAATATAAAAGAGGCACTAACGTTTTGAGAAATGTAGAGTACGTAAGATGAGATCAAGACTAACTCTTCTGATTATACATATAAAGAGATGTCACGATTCATACCCTCCCACCTGATCGTTGATTTACAAACAGTTCCAAATTTAGGGAAAAAATCTAAACGAATTTTATATCTTACGAAAGTTACAATCCTACTGCCAACTTATTATTGTTAGGCCCACTTTCATTCCCGTTTAAAACTAAATTACAAAAAACAACGTTACATGATACTCGCACTCGCTACCATTTAGCCAGACTCTCTTGATGGCCTCCATTCGAGTTCGTTGCCGATTCACCGATTCAACTCCATTTTCAACATCTTCTTGATAAAGCCAAGAATCCTAGAGTGACACAATCTGTCAATAACTTGTAATAACACCTTACGAAAAATATTTCCCCACAAAAAATTACTTACATTAAGATTCATAAAATAAATTATGTAAAAAGCTGTCTTTGGTTGAATTTGTACATAAAGGGTCTTCAATCGTTATTGAGACATGTGACACCTATGTTTATTAAGAGTTGTTTTATGTGGCAATTAGACATCGCTAATGTCCCTGAATAATCATTATAACTTATTTGGTCATTGTCTGTATTACCGAAACGACTATGGCAATAGCAAGGTAATAACAATGACAGACTGCATAATGAGTAATAAAGAGTTTATGACGAGATCTAACAATGGCACTTCTTTTGTTTTTTTATCGAAGAAGAGCTCTCCAAAACGTAAAAGTAAAAATGATTGTTTACAGCTGGGGCAAGGGAGGGGGGAAGAGAAAGGAGAAGAAGTGGGGGTGGTGGGGGCTTGTCAGGTCTAATAATGACACGTCTATTCCATAACGTAAAAACTATTGTCTGCAGATTTTTTTTTTTTTTCTTTTCGGGGGGGGGGGGGGTTGCTACATTGTCGTTACCAAGCACAATCCGTTCTTGGACGGCTACCTTACGAGTTAGCGTATACAATCCCGGACACCCCCTAGTCCAATTTTATCGATTTCCTAACCTAAATCCACAAATACGGCAAAGAATGCACGTGGGTAAATGAAACAAATCGTGACAGAGTTCTCAATTATTGTGGCAGCAGGTAGATGTATCCCACTGCTGGATACAAAGTTACTTTACTTTGCCCTGCTTCGCACCACTCGTCACTTAAAACAGAAATGGAAACAAAAGAAAAATTAATATTGGCATTGTTACGCTCCTCACCGTAGCCAAATTGAATTCACATCTATCCTCTAGTGGATCAGACATTATAAGTGTGTTCAAAAATTACTTATACACCAATACGGTGTAAAGAATTATTAGTGTTTTTCATGTACTTTTTTTTTGGACCATAATTATGTTTTAAGTCAATGTTGAACTTGCTTATAATATTAAAAGCGTATGATGGTCTACAGAATCTTTGTCACGCCCAAATACACAGCCACACATGTGTTCATGGACATCCAAGGAGAACTTGTAAAAAAAACTCCCGCAGAGTAGAAGACAAAAAAATGAAAAAGACCGTTGTAAATACAACTCCAGCATTTGAAAGTAAAAGTATCGTACAAAGTAAACACGCACAATTTCAAGAAAGAAGGTATTCCAAACAGGACAATATCTAGCAAATTCTCGATAGTCAGTTCACCGGAGATGTGAAACCCGGCTGCATATCTTCATCAGGTTCACAAACGTCAACACAAAATGCTTGTCGAGCAGACGACCGCGTCATTCAAATTTGGCAGAATCTAATCAAAGAAAACAATAATTGCTGTGTGGCGAGTTCGGGAAGGTGATTCGAGACAATGTGGAGCAACTGCCCTATGAATACCAGAGGCCCCGCCAACTGCCAAATTTGAATCCTCATTGCCATTCAAATGCCATCGGCATTTCCCTACTCAAACTCAGCAACGCACTCCTTAAGTTTGTCAAACTGCCCCAGGGAATCGCAGATTCCCCAGAACCAGGATCCACTTTAGCCTAAGGGTGCCACCATCTTTGTTTACATTTGGAACAAGGTAGCCTCATGGTTAGGACGACTATCTCATGTGCAAGAGGTCCCGGGCTCAGTCCTGACCTCAGCCTCCCCTAGGGAAGAGAAGGGCCCTGCAATGCCTCATGTCGACTTTGGCATGTAAAAATCCTAGGAATTTCCGATTGGAATTGCTTAGCAAACTTGCACCTCTCGCCTTCTGGTACCATGGCTCCAGGTGGAAGCACGTCAAACCTACATCTACAGCCATCTTTGTTTTTCTCTGCCACTGTACTTTTCTGTGCCCTTTCCAATTCCTCTTGTTAGTCCTCCCAGTCCGTTTGCGGTTGCTTCCTGTTGTACTTTGACATGAAAATTCAAATCAACTGCAACCAAAAATCCACTAAAACCGAGCTAGCTCAAACCAAGCCAACCAGTTTGCGTTGCAGCAAAAGAAACAATGGGAGGAAGCCTGAGTTGGGCAGCGGTGGGAACACCAGAAATGACATAGCTTTCGAATAAATTATGGATTAATTAGACACGACTGCCAACACGACTGCCTGCCATCACATGTTCCAACATATCATCTCTTCCACCAGAGTCACTCACATCACGGAAATAGTGGCTGATAAAAGTATTTCTGTGTCTCCAGGAACATGCTGCCAATATCTCTTCCAAAGGTACACCAGATCCAAAGGCCCACGAGGCTGCCAACGCACGCAGCTCATGAGCACGCACTTCCGGTGGAATATCAAGATAGTTTGGACCAAGGTCATATGCCCTTTTAATTACCTCCCAAATCCACTCGAGCCTTGCCGGAGGCACTGGCTTGGAACTAAAACACCAGTTTCTTTGTTGACCAGGAGAAAAAGGGGTGTTGGTGGAGCAGTCCTCTCGACAGATGTCGATGTAGTTTGTGGTTGTTTGGTATACTCCAGACAACATCTGAGCACCCGAACGGGGCACTTCATATTTTTCCCACCCCAAGGGCTCTACTACAGGGGCGAGTGCAAGAAACAGGGGCGAGACAGGGGCTGTTTCTTGTTAGTCCTCCCAGTCCGTTTGCGGTGCTTCCTGTTGTACTTTGACAAGAAAATTCAAATTAACTGCATCCAAAAATCCACTAAAACCTAGCTAGCTCGAACCAAGCCAACCAGTTTGCGTTGCAGCAAAAGAAACAGTGGGAGGAAGCCTGAGTTGGGCAGTGGTGGGGACACCGGAAATGACATAGTTTTCGCATAAATTATGGATTAATTAGAGACAAATTAGAGAGTTTAAATGTGCCACAGGCAAGGGAGTAGGGGTGTGCGGTTTTAATATTTTGGGTTCGATTCGATTTCGATTGATTTTGGGAAGAACATCTCGATTGCGATTATTATTCGATTTCGAAATTCTGTTTTTTTCTTTTTCGATTTTAAACTATTTAAAAGAAATTTTTTTTATCAGTAAGGGCTAGCCTTTGAAAAAGATATTAATTTTAAGTAATTACATTCCTGTAAACTAATGTTACTCCAATACATTGAACTTTGAATTATGTCTTCATTTAATGCGCAAAACTACATTTTGGTTTTAACACAAAATTAGAAAGCAAGCTTCCACCTTCCCCCACTCCCCCTTTTGAGTAGCACTATCCTTAGATTTTATTTAGTCAAATTACTGCCCCTTAGTTGATTGCTAAACTTACACTGGCATGTTGTAAGGCAATGACTACACTATTTTAGTAATGATTAACATGGTACCATGCACAGTTGCCATTTAAAACGAAGTCATTACACATTTTTGACTAAAGTTAATGCTTTACTTGATTCAAATTTTTTTGTTAAACTTTATTCAGTGTATTTACTTAAAAATTTTCATAAAATCGAAAATAATTCATCTTTTACTCGATTGGATCTCGTTACTCGGTGGGAATCTCGTTAATCGGTGGGAATCTCGTTAATCGAATTTTTCGATTTTGATTCTGACGGATTCGATTCGATTTCGACAGCATAATAAAATCGAAATCGAATCGAAAGTTTCGATTTTCGCACAGTCCTACAAGGGAGTACGTACGTCCCTGAAACAGCAATATACGAGACAGGGGCTGTTTCCTGAAACAGCAATATACGAGACAGGGGCTGTTTGTTAAAATAGCTTCAGAATTCTTTGAAGATCAATCAACAATGCCTGATACCAGAGGTTGCGGAGCAACCAATCGTCTAGGTAGGCGTGGACTCGCACATTGTTTTCGTGTAGATGCGCCACTACCGGTCGTAGCACCGCCGTGAAAACCTGAGAAGCGGTGCTGAGGCCAAAGAACAAAACTTCGAAATTGTTGGTTCTTGGTTGTACACATAGCCTACAGAATAATCTAGAGTTGGTTCTTCTCAGCAAAGAGAATTTGTGTATATTATTCATAGTATGATCTCAAGGAATGTTTTAAGCCTGAAAGTAAATGTACTGTCCCCCAGTTCAGGAAAGAGCGATGGAAAAGCCTGGTCGGCAATTATGCACTATGTTTGCCTGAAGAAAGAAACATCCGAGCGCTTTAGCCTGGTGGGGAGTTAACTTCCGGTTTAGGATGGAGCGAACGCTCACTCGTGTTCTGGTGTTGATGCAGGCAGCGGTGTTGATGCAGGCAGCATGGGCTGCAAGCTGCAGTCATGTTGTAAAGCCATGTTTGTTTTAAGCCATGTGGTCAAGTGTTGTAACTTTGAAACACACAAAATGTCACTGTTAAATAAACAGCTGAACTTTAAGTATTCTTCTGGACCTTCTTTGAAATGAAACGGTAATTTGTAGGACTAGGAAATTTCCTACAGAAATGGTACACTACACCGTTTGAAATGAATCGGAAGAAATGGAAAACTTTCGGGTGAAGCAGGACGTGTAGGTATGCATCTTCGAGATCCACTGATACTGTGAATTCTTGAGGTTCAAGCGACTCGCGAATGACAGTCCAAGTTTCCATCTTGAAATGCTGTTTGATTAGAAAACTGTTCAACTTGCGTAAATTGAAGATGAGGCGTGTTCCATCGCTTTTCTTCGGAATGACCCTTACCGGACTGTAGAAACCGGGGGGTATCCATGGGGGACTTTAGAATTGCCCCCTTGTCCAAAAGTTAGACGACCTCACTTTCCAACCCCTGAGCCTCGACCACGTCCAATACCCAACTGGGGGGAATGTGCGACAAATGTCGGGTATGATGCGAATGGCGGGACGTAGCCTTTTTCTACAATCGACAGCACATAATGGTCCGTCGTGATTTTTGATCAAGCCGCGACATGGTGCCGTAGCCTGCCCCCCCCCCCCACCTGCCGAAGAATGGGGGCAAGCTTGTACCCTGCAGAGTCATGTACGTCGATTGCCGGTTCTCCACCCCGGCCCCGAAAATTTGCTTTTCCTTTCCGAAAGGCTTGGTTTCCGCGCCCGTGAAAGGAGCTTGGAGGTCCATCTTGGCTAGACCGTGCCGCATTGTAGTATGGTTCTGTTTAAAACTTCCTACTTTGACCTTTATTTTTCAATTCTGGCTGCGCGTTCCAACGAACCGCCGAAGCACTCTCAAACCTCCCTTGTCTAAATGATCCTGCAGCATATCTAGACTAAAACGACTTGTTTTGGCATAGCGGCTTCTTCTTTCCTTGAAGCTCTGGGGCCAACTCCAACAATTGACCGTTGAATAGATCCGACGACCAATGGATTGGAAGCAAACGCAAATGTCCGACTAAATCCCATGGAAGGTTAACTGCTGGCTCTAGGTATGCATCACGCCTGCGATAAACCATGTTCAAAACAGCCCGAATTCCCCAGTTGAAAGAATGCTATTGAAAGGATGAGGCTCTCTTCATGTACTGCAAACGATCTTACAAAACTGAATAGGACCGAGCCTCTGGTGGCTCTGCCAAAAAAGCTCTCACCGCCGCCGTTGACGCCGAATAAGCAAGATCCACATGCGAACCAGCTCGCAAACTCCACCTCACCAAGCTTTCTTCGTCCTCAAACTGCCTGATAGGGATTTTGATAAACTGTGGATTCGTCAGACTCGAATCCAACTCCATCACACAACGCTTCGTAAGATATTCCGCTGATGAGTAAGTCTTACAGCGGCTACGGCCCGGTGCTCCAGTCCCCGCAAGCTTGAAGAAAAAATTAAGTTTCTTCCTGTCATGAGGCGGCAATGGACCTTCTACTGACAAAGGCTCTTCATCTTTCCTAGTCATACCTTCCAGGTCAAGTAGCTGCCTAAAAACCACCTCTGATTGTGGCAAATTATAAGGGTCAGGTCTAAATCACCCATATTTGCAAAAGTATGACGCAGATGGTCCGCAGAAATTAACTACTGTTACAGGGCGAGCCTTACAAAAAGCAAACGGCAAATAATGGAAAATAGAGGCCGTAAATTGACTCCACGGAATATAAGATGGCCCTTCATTATAAACATCCTAAGACATTCGTTCATCTTCGAGCTTTTTTAGGGGATGAGGGTGCAAATTCCGGTCAGCATTCAATTCAAGCTGCTCCTTACACGATGTATTACGATTGAAATTCCTATGCTGGGAATCCAAGCTTTGCGAGGAAACACTGGCACTAACACTAATTTCGTCAATATTGACATAATTCAAACAATCGTCACCTGAATCCTCCAAATCATTAAATTGGCGTCTTGCATGTTTCACAGGACGTCGTTGTACAGAATGACAATCATCTTCGTCACTCGTTACCATTCGTCGCCATGCACTTTTTATCCGCCACCATCTTGGAGCAATGTTTCACACCCATCAACGATCGTCGCCGCTCATCGACACTCCTTGGCGATCTCGAACGGGACCGAATCCAACTGTAACATCCGTCATCGCCCATCGGAGACTGACGCACACCTCTGGCATTCAAGTTCCCATTCATCAACCACACAGTGGCGACCTTGGTAACTGGCGACTACTCCGCTCCATTCCAGCCTGCACATCTGTAGACAACTGCAGCCAAGCCGACTTCTGTCCGACCACCAATTTCTGGGAAGACTGCCGCCGGGAAGAAATCCCATTACGGCTTGGCGACTCGGAACTACTGTGCTTTTTGCCGAAGGCCCTCGCCTTGTTCACTGAATGCCTCTTTTTTTTTATGTGAACACACAGATTTACTTACGGTTAACGGTTCGCGACGCTCCCGAAAACCCGCCTCGTCCAGATTACTTGATCGGGGTGGATGTCCTTTACGCTCGGGTTCCGTCACATATGGACTAATGCCAACCCGTTCACGATCTGCCAATTTTGTCTCGATTATCAATGGAATCGAACTTTGGAGAGAATGGAGTTGTGATGCCATGCTCTCTTGGAAATCAGCGAACATCGTTTTAAAATCCATAGTTTGATCGGTTGGAATTATTGCCGATGAAAAGCTAATACTAAAGGGAAGTATTTTGCAGATATAGTAAGAATTATGGATTAATTAGACACAAACTAGAGAGTTTAAATGTGCCACAGGCAAGGGAGGCATCCCATCTGTTAACACAGTAAGGAGAATTTCTGCGGAGAAGAAACAATACCAACTTCACAAAATAAACCGTTAGGCTTACTTGAATTATTTTGAAATGCTGTTGAATAACTTCGATCTCGGAAATTAAGCGTAAGCGTGAGCGTAATGAGTAATTTCCGAGATCGAAGTTATACCAACTTCATACCAAGTTACAGAAAATTGCAGAGCAAATGTGTGCAGTCCCCGATCGTGAATTGCGTCGGATGTTATAAAGGTTTGCGGGGTTAGAAATTAGTTTTAACTGAATTATGTTGGATTTGAGGAGGAGGATAACTTAATAAACCAAATTTCTAGTAACAAAGGCATCACGTTTCGATACACTGACTCCAGATCACTTACCTGAATGATCACATAATCGCTTCTTTTCCATGATGGAATAACTGCATAAACCCATGGGTGTTTAATACACGACTTACGGTAATTTGTGTTAGTAGTAAGCCTTACAAACTATTTTCATTGTTTAACTGACTCGGGTGATTGCAAAAATACAATTTAAAACAATAACCTGCAGGAACAAACAATAATAGTGTACTTACATAGAAGTTTAAAGTTAGGAGAATCATCTTACCCTTTCAAGTTCATGTTTGAATAGGTCTTCTTCATTGGGATCGAGCCTTTGCTGTCGCTCTAAGAGTGTTGCGCGGCGAGCTGCGATATACTGTGACCGGTATATCTTGAGATAAAGGACATCAGTAACGGCCCTGACCGTGTAGTCTGGTTGGAAACAAACTGATGGTGTTTTCACCTGTTGATCAGGAGTAGTTACGTTCGTCTGACTTGTCCGTCGTCCTCCTGGTGAAGTTTCCACTGTAAAAGCAATTTATATGAAGTCAGCAGTAATTATATTTTTATACGAACAGTTTAGTTTCATACAAAACTGTAATAATTAAGAGTTGTGCAGTGCACAGGTGCAGAGTAAACTATCAAATAGCATCTACTCGGCGATTATCACTTCTCTTCCTTTCTGGCCATACAATTTTAATCTAATCGCACGGTGTTATTTCTTGTCAGGTTTCAAGTGAAGTAAACTTACGTTAGATGCCCAGAGGTGTCGGTTTTTGCGCTAATGCTATTCTAGGATTTACAAGCAAGGAAATATAAAGTCACACAGATTTCATTTCATTTTGTATGTTGTTGCCAAATTTGAAAAACTGGCACGACGTTTGTCACTGTTACCGCTGGCATTATTATAATGAGTGCCCCTGGTTAGCACGATTATCTCATGTGGCCGAGTTATCCGGTTTGAGGTGAACTCGGCCACCCTTCAGCATTTTCGGGATGAGAAGGACTTTGTGATGCCTCATGCTCATGTCAATAGCAGTATGTAAAAGATCCTATGAATTTCCAATTTGAATTACTTACAAATATTGTGCCTTCGCCATCAGGAACCATGGCTTTGGCTGGGAGCGCACCAAATCTCTAGGTACCTCCACGTGTTGTTGCGGGACAAGCCGCCGCTACTTTTTGTTTTCTTAAGTACAGTAAAACTTCAGTTATCGAACTCCGATTATCCGAACACCCTGATCATCCGAACTGCCCTTGGCCAAGAAAACCAGCAAACTCCAAGCAGGCCTAAAGAAAATATCAATACTTGCTGAACCCAGGCAATCTTTGAATGCTAACAGCCACTGGATGTTCTTCCACAGTATTTTATACCAACTCCAAAATCTTTATTTTATATTTTTATTACCGTGCAAGTAAAGTTGTTACATGGCCTCAAATATTGCCGATTGTCGATAGCGCTCCCGCAATCTGTCGCGATCCGCCAACGTTGTCACCTAGCCGGCCATTCACAACGAACGCGCTGACGCTAGTTCCAAGGAGGCAACCTTGACTCGCTTCGCGTGACGTCATATTATGATTGGCCCCAATGCAACGTGCCACAAATGAACCAATCGGAGCTCGCGAGTCGCGATACTACAGAACACGCCAACGGCTTTTGAAACGGAGCAGTTAACTGAAGGAAAATGCAGTGGCGTTGATGGAAAGAGAATTTCCCCAGGATTCCCAACTTGCAAACGCGTCAAGATGGCGGCCGAACGATGATTGTTTAATGAATTAGCCTCCGTTCGCTTGAACCAAGCGCTATTTTCATCACACAAACAATTTCACATTAGTTTTGACAACGTAAAAATACTAATTCAGGTATAAATATATATTATGATTAGGCCAGAATAACTGCCACAAGAATTACTGCCTCCATAGAATGATTTATACCAAATCAACGTTGATCGTTCATAGGGATTTTATTTTTATGTTTTATTTTATTATATACGGTACAGTACCATTTTAGTTTAATCGATTAAACTATTTATTAGCAAAATAGTTCAATCGCAATCAATTACTTAACTGAATGGCAATCTTGAAAATATGATAAAGTTTGTTTATAGGTAAATAATACCGGTTTTCCCCGAATTTTTCCCTTACATGCAGTACGGATGGTTTATTAACATTAATCGGATTATCCGAATTTTTGATTATCCTAACTACAATTGGTCCCAATTAGTTCGGGTAATCTAGGTTTTACTGTAGTTCACAACTCTTACTTGATAGCTGCTAAATGGCAGATACTTAAAAGGTGCACCTCTTCCAGAATTGGAAAGATAATTTAGAATGTCACACAGCAACACATAATACTGAGGCTGCATAGACACCACTTCTACCAATCTGATGCAGATACCGATCAGATACCGTGTGATATCTGTTATGATGATATTGATTTTATTCAAAAATAAGACTTCGTGTTGAGCTTATTTCCAGAAGTCTGAAGGCTCGGAACACCAAAGTTCTCGATGCCAATACTGATTTCGTATAGGATGACTCTTCATATTGCGCTTCCATTTCCGAAACGGTGGTAGTCAGCAGATAGTTCTCAATCAGCAATGTTAATGTGTGGTATCTGTACAGACTACAGAATTACTAAGAAATACCGATTCCGATAGCGATTAAATAAATATCTGCAGATTTACCGATACGGTATCTGTATTGACAAATCCTTCTGTAATACAGACACTTTAATGATGAAACCAAACATACTTAGTATACTGTTTAAAATGGTGCACTGGGCAGATCTTTGATACTGGTCAGGTACTACTGGCCTGATAATATAGAAAACAAAACATTCTGGAGAGTAATAAAGTATTTATGGTAGGTAGTACGTTATCATGATCTGAATTGTAAAATGTTAAATGAAATCATATCTTACCCATAACGCTACTAATGGCCTGAACACCAAAATACGTGAATGGCCCGCATTCAAACACCATGTTCTCTTTTCCGACGGTCACTTCCACACGCCCTTCGAGAATGAGAACAAAATAATCCGCCGGTTTAGTCCGCTGATAAAGGAACGCCTGAGGCATACGTGTCGCTTCTTTGTTTTTGATGCGAATGTGGAACACAATATCTTGGCGCATTAGACGGCGAAGAATTGTTTCCGAGATGCAATCTTCCTTGAAAGATTCCACTGAAAGGACAATGTCAATAAAATAATCAACTCAGCTAGTTTAAAAAGCTCAATCACACATACTGCATAACCTTGCAGCATGGTCCTCACACGAGCATATTACATCCAGGTAAAAGAAACAAATTAGTAGAAATATAGGTTAAGTTAACATTCGGTTACTAATATTTGTAAATGGGATGTGTGAAGTGTGAAGCTTCACAAAAACTTAGCCACAACATACTTAAATACGTAACTTGCAAAATATACCAAATGCAGTGGCAGATTTTACTTTGGTTTCTAACAAACATTCTGAAGAGCAAAAATTAAGCAAAACCAAAAAGAGGCAAAAACAATTGTTACTGCATGGTGAATTTTACGTAAACAATCATTACAGTGTAGCGTAGTATTTACATCGGTAATCTAATATCTTCATCAGGTGATCAGACACACGATAAATAAAGACGCTTGTCAAGAATGAACACACTCTACAGCTAGAGTGAGCCGCATCCGCATAATTCCAATTGTGCATGTGATTTCCGAAGCAATTCGTGGGGTGCGTGTGTATGATCACCTGATGAAGGGATTTTATTTTTATATTAGTACAGGAACAAAAGTAGATTTATTAATCTCAAGCCGTCTTATTTGACTTTTTGAGTTTAATAAATTAATTAGCAATGTAAACACCACCTTACATTGTAATAACTCTTTACCAAAAATTCTAAGCGCAATAACTATTTATGACTAACTATTTGGTGTTGCATCATTTGTGCTCTTCAATGTGTAACTTGTAAAGCTGGGAAGTTACAATTTTTCAAGTGTTTTATAATTCAAGTGGGAATAATTTTTAAAAAATTATTTGTGAAAACTAATGTATTTCTCTGGGATGGATTCATGTTGAAAAGGAGTAAGTCATCCTGTCCGTGAAAACAACGATTTTCAAAATTTTAGAAACTGCTGCTGCTTCTCAGCAATTATTGGCGACAAGACGATCATGGCGATGTACTTTTGTTGTACGTTTGACTGTCTATTTATGTACTTTTGTTGTGTCATCCACCAGATTTTGAAAACACCACCATTATCACAACTGACCATGATAAACGAACCAGATTCACTGTTGAGACTGCCTACATCGCACACCACCGAAATAATGCGATTAACCTACATCAGGCAGCATAGTCGCATCGTATGCCGACAAGCTACCTAAACCCGACAAAAGAACATAGCAGTTGTTACCAATTGCTGAGGAAGAAATGTAGCAGCAGCTTCAAAAATTTCAAAGTCATCATTTCAATTAACTGGGTTATAGATCCAACTTGATCCTTTTGAATATCTTGAAAATTTGCGTTAAAATGGCAAGTTTTCCTTATTTCAACCATCTAATTTATGGAAAAAAGCCAAAAAAAAGTCATGTCGTGCGAAGAAGCTAAGATTGTCTTAGAACATAACGTTTCTTTGGGAAAAATAATGTTCCTATCGAACACTGCATTTAAATCTACAATTCAACTTACTACTTACTCTACCAGCTATGCGTACAAAAGAATTAACACTTTTTTTCAAAGTTTACTGCAAACACAATAATCATTTGCAAATTTTTGACAAACACAAAAAAACGATGTTGAAAAGACAGTTTGGCATCACCGGGCTTCAAATGTGAAAGTTCATTTCTCTGTCTACATCTCTTGGTTACATGTTGGTGCTGGCAATTTTGAAACTACCGTACTCGATCACTGATCTATAAAAGGCTGAGTGGGAGCTTTGTCAATCAGGCCGCTCCATTTTGTGTCAAGCATGCATTGTTCTACTGGGTACGCCAAGTGTTGTATAAATGGAAAAGCTGATGGGAGGATGTTAATAAGGGGCACATCACGTTTTGGAGGTGTTGAATCACGATAAGACTCCAGGACTTGCAGATGACTGTCTCAGGATGAATTGGACACCAGCATAGCATATTTATGTCTTGTATGCTTAGATTTCAAAGGAAAAGATATTGTTCATTCCAATATCTTTGCAAATTTTTGACAGTCTAGATTTTTTGGAGTCGGAGGGGCTCAGAACGACTGTCTTCGTCAGGCTACCACATCACCGCTCACTTTATCATGATCATTTGTCTGCTATTTGAATGCGTCACGGGGCTATAGCCTTCGTAACTTGCAGGCTAGTGCACCATTTCTCCCACAGCAACTATCAAATGGTGTACTGGCCCGCAAGTTACTGAGGCTATACACCGTGTCGCATTCAAATAGCAGACGAACGATCACGACGAAGTGAGCGGTGGTCGTTCTGAGCCCCTCCAACTCCAGAAAAACCAGACTGTCGAAAATTTACGAAGATACTGCAATGAGGATTATCTTTTCCTTTGAAATCTACGCATACAAGATGTAAACATGGACTCAAATTTTCAAAGTAAGCGATGTGACATTTTCAGCGACCCCTTTCCCATCGGTGTTGTTACGTTCATTGGGTAGGTGAGCTGCAATGCCATTACTTGTGGCAAGTCTCCTCGTGGCATAGGTATGGTTTAACATGTGAATGAGGATTCCACAGCTGATTTCTCCTACAGATTTGCCAACGATTTTGTTTGAACCAAACTTTGAAAAAATTCCCTCTACAGGCTTTGTGCCAACAAGGATGCATAAAGAATCAAATAATGACCCTTTCATACGAGTCACCCATATCATCAGTTTCTATGTACAATAACTTACTCGTGGTTAAATACTGGAATGTAGCGAGAGCAAGTTGAGGAGAGATCTGAATGTGTTGGCTGGCACTTTGTTGAGCAAACATAGAAAAGTCCTGTTTTAGTTGGCATTCTTTCCGCCGTTCTTTCTTCCGATTGTCCACTGCAAAACCAAATGGAGATGGTCAGGTAATAAATTTGAGAATAACCTTAAAATATTTAAAGAATACGAAGAACATATTCCAAGTTGCCTCAATTCTAGTTTTAGACTCCAGGAACATCAATTCCTACTAAGATACCTATTAAATACCACACTGACCCTAAATATAACACAGTATTTTATTTTAGCGATAGTCTTATGTCTTATCTCTGATAACCATAACAAATGAATGAAAATACTGGCAACCTGGCTGACTACTGTGGTGAAAATGAGTCGTGACTGAAAAAAATTTAAATATAAATTTAATTGAAAAATTACATGCTGGAACTAAACAGTTCACTGGAAGGTACAAGGTATGCTGGAAAAAACACTTGAACGTAAACGTCCACCTTTATCATAAGACCAACAACAACTGAAAAACAATCGTGGAACGTTTGCATTGGTTTCTGAAACGGCACGATTCAAATGCTCCATGATGTATTGCACGTGTTTGTTTTCGGTTGTTGTTTTACTCCGTACGTAAGTAATGCCATCTGCTACGTTCCAGAGTATGAATCTAGACGTTTTTAAATTGTTGTTGGTCCTCTGATGAAGGTGGACGTTAACGTTCAAGTGCATTTTCCAATGTACCGCATACCTTTTCCCACCGAAACTTCGAGTGAACTTGTTAGTTCCAGCGTGCGGTGTAAGGCCACTTAAAAAAAGAAAGTTGGTTCTCGGGCATTTTTCTCAAGAAATCCGTGCGGGAGGGCGGAATTTTATTTTTATTTTTGGATTTTTCAACCGTATTTTTCCGTACATTTTGGGGAATTATTTTTTAATTTGGATAAAATAATGAACACTGTCTCGTAATGCTTCTTACCACATGTCCACACAATTATTTAACGACAAGAATGGCAATTTTATATTTCGATTTCTCACTAAGAGCTATTTTTGTTCTGTAACTACTATTTTTGCCGCGTCGTTTCTTTTTATTTCCCGTCAAAAAATCGGTGCGGGAGGGCCTGAGAACCAACTTTTCTTTTTTTAATGGCCTAATGTTTTCTATTTAAACTTATATTTAAATTTCCTTCTGTCAAGTTTTGTCGTGACTCTACATTCAGTCATAACCGACCCGAGTTATAAAGGTGAAATCGTTTAGAATGGAGAGGGAGATAATGGAAGATGTGAAGATCCATAACCTAGAAGTCTACCTTCAAGGTCATCATCTACGTGTCTTAAAATAGGGGTGAGCAAATTGAAACTGGAAGTTATACAGAGCTGTAAACCAGTAACGCAAAATAGGCTGGAATTTGGAGTAGAATTACAGATGATATTGTGAGCTTGCAAGCAAGTGGATGCTTTAGTTCCTGCGTGCCCTAGTATACAGAAGAGCAGCTTTTACATACACTTTGATCTACTTAAATTCTGTGATTCACACTTTGCTTTGGACGTGGCTTTCGCTTAACAACAACTGAAAACAACTTTCCAACTTTCCAACTTGCACTTATATCTTAGGATGCCTAGCGACGAAGTTACTACCACAATGACACATGTAAAGGTCATCCATTCACCCTCACTTGTTCAAGTATATACCAAGATTAATGTGTAATCCTCGTGAAAATCAAGATGCAAGAGAAGCAGCAAGACAAATCTGCATCATAACATAAAACAACGTTAGTGCAGCGAGATGTCTCCGCAACGAAATCTTCTAAATTGATGGCTCTCTTAGACCACTTTTATCAGGTGAGCTTGCCATGTCTGGTTCCTGTAAAGAATCGTACCACCAGACTGCACCCACTTTCATTCTAAACAGGGTTCTAAACGATGTTTTCCTAGAGATTCTAAACAGGGTAATTATTTTGGATTTATATTTTCTGTAAATCAAAAAATTAGTTTTTTGTCCAAATGAACGATATGACTGCCTTTCTTAGGTCTCCATTAACAACTTTATCCAACATTCTCCATTGTGAATGATTCATGGCTATTGGCTACAAAATCAAGTGAAGGGAGCAAAGTTTAGCCCCATCACACAATGTTTGGCTCTTTACATGACTTTGTATCACATCACAATGACTATTTTGTCTAGCTGGTGTTTCTCTTGTCACGAGTTCCCGAACAGCCCAAATTCGATAACAGACTACAAAAAAAACAAGGCTATAATTTTTTTGAAAATGTCACATGGTCCACTTGAATATTCATTTTTAAGTTGAAAAATCACCTTAAATCACGCTTAATTTCACAATCACACGAAACAACAATATTTCCGCAAATTTTCGATAGTCAGCAGTCCTGGAGGTGTAATGACTCAAGCGACTCATCTTCAGGCTCCACAACAACACAGTTCACTACTTTGTAACAACCGTTCGTCTGCTTCGAATGTTGGGCGTGGCCTCCGGTTATTTGTTGGACACGTTGCGAATCTGGAGCTCGGTTGCAGTTATTCGTTGGGTTTGTCGCCCATTTCTCACACAGAAATCGATTGAGTTCTCCAAGCATCAGAAACTGAATTTCAGGATTTGAGGGTCCCTGGATATTCATCAGCACAGCCTTCTCTCGGTTGTGGTGTTGAATAGCCAGTGATTCAAGACTTCTCAGATTACTCATTACGCTCACTTTCAAAAACAGGATACTGTCAGTATCTTACAAATTTTCGATTGTATTTCAAAAATTTCATCAGCCAGGGTCAAGAAAAATTGAGTCTTCCGGTTACATCTTCGACATTTTCGTCTGCTTGCTTGAAAAGAATGTCCACGACCTCCGATATTTACAAGGTAAGCACAACAAGCGGCTTGGCCACCTATATATACAACGCTGGATCCAATATTTACAATGTTACGTACAAATGGTGTGGTTCTCGCAATAAACAAGGTCCAGGCACACTTTTTACTTGCTTCTTTCATTCCATCTTTGTTTCAGTATGCAATCTAATTCTTTTCCAACCAAGTGCATGACTTTTGGGTTAGATGGGCCCTGGTGTTCATTAGGGGGATGTTATTCTTTAAGTCGTGCTGGATCGCAATAGACTCTAGGCACCGTAGGTGTCGATCTCTTCTCGAGTTTCCTTTTACTAGTGTCTTTGTCTTGTACCAGCCAATTTTGTGTTCAGTTTCCATACAACGAACTGCAATTCCATTTTCTTCCACTTCATTCCTGGTGTCTCCAATGTGCTCCCCCAAGCCTTGTCTTCATCCCCTTTCTCATCTCGCCAATGTAAACTGAACTGCATCCATTGCTTGGCACTAAATAAACTCCTTCGCTCGTATCCTGTACGTCTTCCATAGTCACCTCGTCTTTCTTCTTCTGCTTCCCTCCGCGTTTCCGAGTGCTATCCTGCATACTTTGCCCCTTCGTGACAAACCTCGAATTCAGACCTTTCACATTCCTGAAATAAGTCATGAAGCCTCGTTTTCATAGGATTTCGCTGATTTTCTCACTAACTCCTTCAAGAAAAGTTAGGCTCACTCTGGGTGTTTTTCTTCCTTGCTGGACTTTGTCAATGTCTTGTTCTTTTTCTTTCCTCCTTTTGCAGCTCTTCGCAATTCCATATGCTCTTTTCATCTGGGAATTTAGGAGCCCTGCTGGATACCCCAAGTTCAGAAACTCTCCTTTCGCTTAAAAAAGGTATGGCCCAGCCAATTCAGGTCTGCTTGAGTTCCTCACAAGTCTCAAAATTCATTCTGGGAAATCTGTTTTAGCTGCTGCTTCGGATGGCCTGAGGAATACGTTATACCTCTAAGTGTAGCCATTGGCTTTTTAAATGGCTGAAAACTCACTCTACTATTCTCCTTACGTGTAATGAGGATATCCAGAAAGAGAAGCGCTTTATTCTTTTCCTCCCTCGTGAAGCTTAGGTCACTGTGCCATTCGTTAATCTTCTCGCTGACTCT
>JAHWFP010062798.1:0-21731 GCA_023313725.1 Lithobius niger
GTACACAACGCCATATTAAGGTGTTAAAATAGTACCATACACTACTCGCCTACTCTCCCAAACCCTCATAAACTCTGAACTGGTGATAGCGATAGGCCTAAAGTTTTCAATCTCCTCACGGTTCCTTCACTTTTTCCTAAATACCAAACGAATTCTCACCATCCTCCAACTTTCTGTGACCCCCTTTCTTTCCAGAAATCATTTCTGGAATCATTTTTCGCTTCTTGACCCCCCCCCCCCTCCTCCAGGCATTGCGTAACAATGGACAATGTCCTTAGCTAGAAACACTATTACCTGGCATGCTAATATAACCAAGACAAGCCTCATCTGTTATACAGGACGGAAAAGCCAATGGCTCAAGATGGGTTAAATAAATACGGATGTAATTATCCAGACCCAAACCAGGAATTACATAAGGGAGGAAGCAACACAATCCAGCAAAAATATCACAATTTGTGCAAAGAAATACTAAATAGCTCAGAAAAGTAAACAAGTTAAAGAAATTTTTGGAAATAACTTTTGTTTTCCCGAATTTTCTTTTAATGATCCAAGTTCACCCGACCAAACTGAAGACGACCCTTTTCCCTCACCTCTTCCCCGCTCAATGAATATGGGAGGAAACTTGTGACTTCAGAGTTTTCCTTTAATGATTACCAAGGTGCCTTTGATTAACTTTGATCGAGCAGTTTGAATGTATACTGAATACACACATAACTACATTTAGGCAGTATTTATTTTTTGTAAATTTTGTACCAGATTTTTTTCGCACTTTTTTCCCCCAACGGCTTTTTTTCCATGGCTTTTTCCATTGTTTTTTTTTTCACGGATTTTTCCCACGGAATTTTTCCTTCAGCTTTCTTACTGCAGTTTTTTTTCCGTGCATGGATACTTCCCTAGCCGTCTTCCCCTTCCTAGAAAAAGGATTCTAGGGGGAAAAAAAACCATAGAAAAAGCCTGGAAAAGGCCAATGGAAAAAAGCCGCAGGAAAAAGATGATAGAAAAAGCGTATGAAAAAAGCTGCAGAAAAATGCCGCGGATAAAAGATGGGCTGGCTTAAAAGCTTATGGAGAAAATATCCAAAAAAATCTGGTGGAAAATTAAAAAAATCCACCTTAAATATGTATAGATATGTAATTGTGTATGCACAACAACTGACAATGCCCTTAGCTAGAAACACTGCCAGCACGTCTGGCGTTCTAATATAAGCAAGCCAAGCCACCACCGTTACTCTAACCAAAACCAAGAATTTACGCAATGTCCAGCTTCACTTCCTCTCGTTTTCTTTTTACACATTATCAATTTTTTGTGTGGTTGTGGGAGGTGGGGATCGGGGGTAGGAAGCAACACTATTCGACCAAGAAATAACCATACTTGTGCAGAGAAACATCGAAACAGCACTGGAAAAAAAGAATTGCAGGAATTTTGAGAGAAAAAACGAGTGTTTCCGAATATCCAAAGTCAATCAAATTGAATATTCCACCATCTCCATCCCCAGTTACAGAATTTATAGAAAATTTATGATTTCCCAACTCTTCATCCCTCCTCCTGTCCCATTTTTGGAGGAAATACGTGATTTCCTTTAATGATTCAAGGTAACCAGATCAAACAGAGGATAATCCTTTCACCGAGTCCATTTCCCTTTAAGGAATTTGGGATGAAACTTTTTGACTTCAAATATTTTAATGATTCTAAAGGTGATTAAGTTAACCTTGATCGAGCAACATTCAGCTAGCAAATGATTAATACACACGTAACTACATTTAGGCAATACTTTTGGTAAATTTTCTACCAGAATTTGTTCACGCGTTATTCCCATCGGCTTTTTTTTTCCTGCAGCTTTTTTCCCCAACGCATGTAGAAAAAGACAGCCTCTTCAAATTCTCCCACCGTGACGACTTGGACCAACCCAGGCTTCTCCTTCTCCACCCCTCCGAATCTCCAACGTCAAGATTTCCACGAAGCTCCTTCGGAAAGACGAAAGAGCCGACCTGTCACCCCCTCCCCCTTCCCAGCTCCTATTCCTCTTCTTAACATATCTCCAAAACTTCACCCCTCTTCCCTCCCTCCTCCAGAAGTTTCCCTAGCCAATTGTTGACTAAATTCACCAATCACTCGCCGTCTCACTCATCTGCTTCTTCCGTTCCCGAACCAGGACTGGCGTCTCCAATGCAATTCTACCCCTGATTTCACTGCTCATGCTGAGCCCTCACCCCAACTGGCTAGTTGTCGAACTAGTGACATTTTTGCTAGGGAGGAGGGGACGTGAAGATTGGGAGAAGTGTTGGGAGAGTGGAATGATGGGTGAATGGCACTTTCAGGTGGTTGGTTCTGCTGGTGAGAGGAAGGTGATGGCTGGGATTGTTCATTTGGAAGTTGACGGGGGTAGTGAGCAGTGGAATGAGGAGATGTTGGACAGTTGGAGAAGGATATCTGAGGTCGTTGGGGCATCGGTTACGAGCTAGTCATCTTTGGGGATTTTAATGCTCTACTTGCTGAGTGGAAGGGCATGCACAATCAGAAGGAGGATGGCTTATACCTGCTTATACTTGGGGGAGGGGTGTCTGGAAGTCTACTATTGACTTTGTACTTTGGGATGAGGAGGGAGGTGTCAAGGATATGGTGGTGGATTGTGGAGGGGAAATTGGGGCGTCGACTCCAATTATTGTTTGGTTTGGGTAAACTAGACAAAAATGGGATTAGAGAGAGGGAGCTTTGGGGAGGGAGGGGAAGAGGGGATGGTGATGAAATATGCCTGAATGGGGGAAGGTTGAAAATATTTACCAGGAAATTGAGGGTAGGGTGGATGATTGGACGTTGGGTATGACATTTGGGAAAGGGAGGTGGATATGGTGGTGGGGGAGGTCATTGAAATGAGGGAGAAGAAAGGGAGAATTCGGGAAGAGATGGTGGGATTGGGAGGTCAGACTGACGATTGGGGTACGTAAGAAGGCGTGTAGGCATTGGAGAAGATGGGTGAGGAAGGTGGATAATTTGGAGTGTAATTGCTTAATTAATTTGGCTTTAGGTAATAGGTGGAAGGCTTATTTGGAATGTAAGAACGAGGTAAGACGATGGTTGTTAGGAAAATTGGTGCGTTTAATCTGAAGTTGGCTCTAGAGGTGGCTGAGGGGGAAGGAAGGCTGGGGCTAAGTTCTGGAGGTATGAGAAGGCACGTAGTAGGGAGAATGTGTGTGAGGGAGTAGGTAGGGGAGGGTTGATAAGGAGGGAAGTGGGAGGTGGAATTTCCAAGAGAGTGTGGGCAAAGTGATCTTGGTGGGTGAGTTCGAAGAGGCTTTGACTCATATGAAGAATGAGAAGGCTGCTGGGGAGGACGGCATTGTGGATGAGTTTGTAAAGGCGATGGGGTTAAGGAGAAGAGAAGGCTGATCGAAGAGATGAACCTCATTTTAAATGAGGGGAAGCTTCTGGATAGTTGGAAGAAAATAATATTAGGAGTCATGTGGTTCATAAGGGGAAGGGGAGGATTTGGATAAGCTGGATAATTTTCGACCAGTTACTATACTAGCTCTGTGTATACGTTTTTATGAAGGTTTGGGCTGGTAGGTTGCATAATTAGAGGGAACGGGGGCACAGAGATGGGGGGTGTGTGTTTATAATGGGTTCGGAAGGGGGGAGAGGTTGGAGGATAATCTGTTTGGTTTTAACCAAGCAATTCAGGTGGGAGGGGAGGGGTTTATGGGTCGTTTTTCTCTGGATAGTGCTAAGGCTTATGATGGGGTGAGGTGGGAGCTACTGTGGAAGGAAATGAAGGAGATGGCACTAGGGGTGGGGTTCATTATGTTGATGTGGGGCCTTTCGAGGGGTGTTGCTATGAGATGGCCTGGAATGGATGGAGAGTAGAATGGATTTTAGGAAGGGATGCCCACTCTTGCTACAGGTTTGGGGTTCATGTGGGGTGTGGGAAAGGAGGGGGAAGGGTTTAGGACCCCATTGGTGATCTTTGCTGATGGTAGTGAGATCAGAGGAAAGGGAGTGCTGAAGGTAATGTTTGGCTTTTTTGCCGATTGTGGAGCGTAGATGAAGGAAGGTGGACTTCAGTGGTTGTAAATCTGGGGATAGGCAGTTTGGTAGATGGGAGAGAATATGGGATGGGGTGGAAAAGAATAGGTTAAGGCTGGGGAACATCTGAATTTGGAGGGTTAACCTGGGGTTAGGAAGTGTGATTATCTGGGAATGAGGCTGAAGGTTGGAAGGGAATATTTGAGGTTGATATGTAAGAAGCTTGGAAGCAAATTGAGGGGGGGGGGGGGGGGAAAAGTCTATTTGGGGGGGAAACAACCATTTTACCCCCACCGGGATTTTTTGGAGACCGGCCCTCCCGGGGAAGGATTTTCCCCGGGGGGGGGGGGTGTTTAAGAGGGAGCATTGAGACAGTTGGAATGTTTTCAGGATGAACTTGGAATACAAGCTTTGGGGGCAAATTGGATCATGGTAAGAGAGGGTGTGGCTATGTGGGTTTGACAGGAGGGTGTGGGGACTAATCACTGGTGAGGAGGGTTATTACGTGTTTGGGACGAGGAGATGTAGAACTGCGTGTTGGTTTGCAGAACCTGGAGGCTGACGGTAAAGTTTGTTTTGGGGGCGGGAGGGGAAAGGGTGAGTTAGGGGAAGGATATCAAGGAGGTGGAGACTAGTAGGTGGAAAGAGGCATGGCTGGGAAATCGACTATGGAGAGGTGTAGGGAGTAGAAATGGGAGATTGGGTGGGAGGGGTGCTTTCAGGAGATTTGGGGTAGAGCCCGGAGTGGGGTGCTTGACATGAAGGTGGTGTTATGGGAAGAGAGGATGTAGATGTGACTTGTGGAATCTGTAGAGAGGAAGATGAGACCCAGGATCATATTTTCGTTGAATATGTGGGGTTGGAGGATCTGAGGGGTAGAGAGAAGTAGGGGAGGGTGGAGAAGATGAAGATTAGATGGCTTCTTGGGTGGAAGGGGGGCGTTGGGAGTGAAGTGGGGAAAGCAGATTCTGGTTGGTTGGTGGGGTAGGAGGGAGAGGAATTAATGCCGTATTTTTTGGGGGCGAGTTAAGCGGCGGGAGCCAGGTAGAGGCTGCACCCTGATACAAAAGGGGAAATCTACAGTATCATCGTGACATCATCATCATCATTGCTTTTGTGGAAAATGTACGTTAAAATATTACACTGTGTAGGTTTTGTAAATATGTATGCAACTATGTAACTGATTTTGTAAATATGAATAAAAAACACCAGTTGTACTGCAAGTAGTCCCAACATGTGTCAGTTTGCAATTCGTTTGTCAGGCTAATGCCAACTGAGGTAGAAAGTACGTATCTTGTCACCCAGATCCACTTGTTCTCGCTCATGCCGGAAAGTTAACGGCATTTAGCATTGCGGTGGCAAATAAGATTTTGACGACTGTCACTAGAGGCAGAAAGCGACATTTGCGCTTCTGTTCCAGACGATCTTGTGTCGAGGTTAGAGGTGGACGAGTTTATATTGAGTTCGTGTTATAAATTCTATAAATAAACTTCAGCAAATAGTGATTTAAACCTCAACGTATCTTAACAGCAAGTACATAACTTAACTCCTCCTTGCTGTTCAAAATAATACTGTCGTGTAGTTTATTGCTGTCAAGTGAATGAGAAGTAGGCTACATACGATGACGAATCGTTCTCGTGATGATTTTGGGTTAAAAATTGCTACTAATTCGTGACGTGTGGAAGCAACGAGAGTTACTTTCGCTTAGTTCAACTGGGTTAATTTTCCAAGGCACCCCATGATGCGTAACAAGTTTGCATTATCTGCGTAGAAATTGCCGTTTTTTCCCCTTTTCTACCAAAATTTCGTAGTCCGTAAAGTTGGAAAAAAAAAACAGGAATCAAAAACATTTTCCTCTACAATTATGTAGGTCATTTATTATCCTCAAAACAAAAGGAAATGTCCCGTGTTTCACGATGGAAACCCGTTATAGATCAGTTACTTTTTTCTTATTTTTTTTTTAGTTAAATATTTTCTCATTTTAAGGTCACTGTACCGAAGGCCGTCCACTAAATCAACTCGCCGTCGCGACCTCGCTTTGCGAAACGGAAGTCTCATGGTGCGCATGTGCTAATGCGAAGCCGCTCACTTCCTTCTTCAAGCTCAATTCGACTATTATTGCTTGTTACTTACCCAGATTGCATCAAAATTCGTGAATATACTTTGTTCTTAAATGCCGAAGAATAAAGGTAAGTTTGGGTAACGTCTACGGACGTGTTGGGCGTAGTTGGAAGCCTGAAAAAATGGCAATGTTGCGATAGAATTACAAAAAAAGGGCGCTAGAACTCCCTTGTTGGGTTAGGCCTAATCATTCGTCAATTCATGGATGGCAGTGAACTGACGTGATGTTTTGGAGTGATGACATTAAATCCGTGTTCGTGAATTTCGTTTTGGTGGTCGTTGTGGTGTGAAAAAAAAAAAAACAAACCTTTCTTTACTTAGTTGTGTCGAAATGAAACGTAGGCTTATGCGGATGGAACTAGGACTTAACGATTTCGCAATCTCTTAGACAATCTGTGTGCCGTGAATCACTACACGGTCTGCTAAATGGATAGATTGTTTTATGGCGTATTTAGTGTTTTTGATGCTCAAATCGTGGTTTTTCCGTGCGTCAGAAGTGTTTAAATTTGTTGTCTTTTGGCGTATTTGTAATTGCGTAGTCCAATTTGGAATTGTAAAGAACAATGACTTGTGTGCGCATTCAAGTGAAGCTTTTGAGTAATTTACTAGAACCCCCATAAATAGAAGGCTGTGTCTCAGGTCCCGGTGACGGAATCCAGTTTATAAAGACTTAGGTCCTGGTGAATTCGTTGAAAACTAGGCCTTAAGCGTGTTAAAGTGAACCTAACTAACGTAACCTAACCTAACCTAACCTAACTAATCCTAACCAAAACTAATATAAGTTTGCCTAAAAACTACGGTTTTTTTGTGTGCCGGGATCCACACACGCAGAACTCTGGTCCCGGCAACGCGTCTAAATAGGCTTGAAACAGTTACAGCCCAACCGGGACTAGAGACACTGCGTAAATTTAGAACGCTCAAGAACTCTCTACATACCTCTACTGCTTCATCTGTCGAGATTCTCCACAGGTCCCGGGTTTTGAGTCCCAGTTTTGGCACCACATGTTGGGATTCTACCCCTGACTGGGAAATCTGGCCACGGATTAATCTCAGTCCAAGCATCTTTCACAAGAACAACTCGATTTATTTATGTCAGACACTTACAGAAACTCTAAACCAGCGGACTAGCCATGCACACATTGCGCTGCCTCAAGCGGCCAGTGACAGGGCTCGCTACCAAGGACCACAGTCTGAGCGAGCAGCGCTACGTGGAAGGGAGCGCTGCCTCACGACACATCTGCGAGTATAATGACTTGACAGTGCCAACATTGACTTACACTCCGATTTGAGTGCACACTTTTTATTTAAATTTAAATTATTAATTGAGAGAAATGCAGGAAGAATGCGGGGTTAGTTTTGGTTGCCCATGTTTTGAGCTTTAGTTACTATGACAGTTACTCTGATTCCTAGTTTTCAACTGCTCGCCGGAATATGCCGTCGTCGCTAAATTAATGGACTCGTGCTTAGGGGGAACACTTACACTATGGTGAATATTATCTTAAAATAATAGTTGCTTGCAGGGTGGCGCCCCACTGAAGTTGAGCGCGCACATAATTTTCGTTAGGCGGATTGGAGCGTTTGCCACTTGAAAAAAATGGTTAACCGTCGGACACAGTGGTAATTGAAAAACATAATAAAATTCAAAATACACACCACCATCCCAGATGAACACTTCACTGAAATTTTCGGCGTGCCCCATCGTCTTCTTCAGACCATTAAATTAACGTAAAAACAAAAAAGCACTACATCACATCACAATCGTCTGCTAGAAAACATTCGAAACTTGGCGCTAGTCTGTAGTACCACTAATCACCGTGGGTATCCACATCGAACGCACGACGGCGATCAGTGGTACTGCAGACTAACACCGAGTTTCTAATGTTTTCTAGCAGACGATTGTGATGTAGTGCTTTTTCGTTTTTACCTTAATTTAGTGGTCTGAAGAAGGCGATAGGGCACGCCGAAAATTTCAGTGAACTCTGAAATTTGACTGAAGTGTTCAACTGGAGTGTAGTGTGTATTTTGAATTTTTATTATGTTTGCCACTTGACGTTGGAATGTTGTGAGTTTGTCCTGCATATGAACGCAGGTTAGTTAAAGGCCGGGTTTCTGCAGTTGATTTTGGCGTGTAAGCGTTATGCTCAGCGCTTGAAAGAAGAGCTTTTTCCATGCTCAATGCTTGCACTCAGCCGTTTATAATTGTAGAGTAGGTGGAGCAACACAAATGTCTTGGTGTTTTCAAGAATTGAGTATCAACTTCATGATGGTAAGTCTCGTGTTACGCGATAATAGGCTCTTAGTTAAGCTGAATGTTGGGTAGCAAAATTGCTGCATCAACTGAATATGGCAGGTCGGTCGATGCCACACGGAAGGAAAATGTGGTTGCTAAAAGGTTGAACGCACACAAAAACTGCCAAATATCCTAATTGCATTGGCACCAAATCTGCTGTTATAAAAGTGTGAAGAGCTGAAAATCTGATAGTTGAGTGGAAGTACTGTAGTTGCCGGCTTGTGAGAGAGCTTGTGCACACTTGATTCTCAAAAATATCAATATCGATTTTTACTTTGCGAGTGTCCAGCAAATTTTTAAGAACAATCCACATTTTCTTCGTTTTATTTTGTGTTGGAGAATGAGCGAAGAAAACGTGGATCGTTCTTACTAGGGATAGACCGATATAAAAATCGGTATCGGTATTTACAGATATTATCGGTATTTTTTGTGTATCGGTATCGGATCTGTATCGGTGTTTATTTACCGATATTTTAGCCGATACGACCAACTTCCGTGCACGCTGGCTACTCCACCTAGCTTGTGAGAAACCTTTCCTGTATAGCATCACTTGTATCCCATGACATCATCTGCACAGCAGCTTAGTGAATTCAACGTGTGTGCATTGCCAGAATCAGGCCTATCTGCAGTGTACTCTGGGTTATTTTTTTTACAGTCGAAGGTACATTTACGGATCTGCCACCACTGAGAAAAAAAAATTAGAAATTTAATTTTCTTGCACACCAGTTTCATAATGATGAAGTATGCGTTTGACTTTCTGACCCATTGACTTTTTTTTTTAAATCGGTATCGGTATATCTGTATCGGATCGGATCGGTATTTTTCTGTATCGGTCGATCCTAGTTCTTACGAACTTGGTTCTTAAATGCAATAGAATTAAGCAGCTAAGTGCATGGCCCTAGAAGCAAAACTTTCTGTAACGGTTTGCAACACCAATTATCAGAAAAAAAAAGTCTGCAGCTAATCTGATTTTATCATATGGTTACCCATGTGTTTAATAGTTTTTATTGAATAATTTTTCAGTGCTTTATCCTATTGATCTGGCTACTCCACCGATAGAAAGGTCTCGTCGAGATGATTAAAATTGAAATAGAATGTCAAAATCAGTCAAAAATTGACAATAGGCCCTACAGCAGAAATTTGTCCACGGTAGTCTTCAGCTGTCCGGAACGTATCGACGCGCAGATTCTGCTGCAAGGGTCATGGCCTCAGCCTACCCTCGTACATTCGGGAAGTGAAGGTCCTGGAAATGTGCTCATGCTCATTTCGATTGCGGCATTGTGTAAATCCTAGCAAATTATCCTTTGTCCTGCGATAACCTTAGTAAAAAAGGATGTGAATTCGACTGTTTCCTTTTTTTTCCCAACAAGAAGTACGATTTGTTGTGATGGTTACTAGTACGGTAGGGCTGCACGAATACCGACTGTAGCGATATGATACCGATCCAGTATTAAAAATTTAGTGATGTGGTAGTACCGTAACTGTACAGATACGCAATACTTTATCTATAATTTTTTTATCAATTGGTAATTAGTAAAATAAAAAGTAAAAAACAAAAACTTTCTACAAAAATCCAATAATTAGTAAAATAAAAAATAATAACCAACAGTTAAGACATCTAGGAAGTTCCTGAACAAAACGTAAACCACGTGTCGTAATCTCGAGCGGTTTCTCAGTTATGGATACTTCAGTGAACATTTTCGATGCCGATCTGATACGACACCACAAATATCAGCAACAGGTCCGACCCAGTATGGGTATCGATGTAGCCTGAGGTACGAGATACATGTAATTAGATGGGCACTTGGGAATTTAAATTAACTTGGCTAGGCTAAGTAAGGATAGTGAGAGATGAAGTTCACATTGCGAGGTCATTGCATAAATGCTCCTTACATGCCTAACTACGCCATGGCTAGCCAAAGTTTCGTTAAAGAGAGCTCATTTCCAATAAGCCTGCATTACAATTTCATTTTTTTCTTACACATAGGAAAGGGAGGTAAAAACAGGAGGAGAGGAAAGAACGAGAATGAAACGGAGAAACGAGAACTCATTTTCCGTGAAGACGGCCAAGGTAAGTACTTTGCATAAAAAACATGGCAGGATTCTTAAGACATCTCTTAAACCCAATAAATTGAAGGTTTAAGAATGAAGTTTCGCTTAGTATATTGCAATAATAGGGCACTTTTAAATATCGAAAGAATAACTGAAAAATCTGTTAAAGCAGCATTTTCACGAAGAATGAGTAGCCTATGACATTTTTCATTTGTGATGCCATTCATTGCTGCTAGTTGTTGTGAAGTACACGTGTAAACCTAACTGCACGGCTCCCAGTCCTGTATTTCCTAATATATACGATTCTTTTAAAGTGACTGTAAATTGTGAAATGCCCTGGGCTCTTACCTTCAATGTCACAAACTCTTTTTCTATCCGCGTTGAACCAGTGTGGAAGTCTCTTACGGTAGCGCTGAAACAGTTAATATGGGCACTGTGTCTGGATTCTGTACATTGTTGACAGCTCAATCTTTGGAAAATTGTTTGATGAGGCCCAAAACCATTCTATATTGTACGCGCTTTTTTTTTTAATCTTACTCCCGTGATCCAAACAGTCCCGGTGTAGGTGGCCTACCACCCTTCCGATAGCCCTCCACATGAATTTTTAAATTGCTATATTATTTCCTATATTTTTGTGCTCCGAATTATTATTTTCCGGTGGTGTGTTTCGTCACTATTTGTTTGGAGCCAAAAAGAACATTGATCATCCTGCTTTATGTTTTTCCTCCTTTGTGCTGCAGTGTGATACAAAAACGGTACACGGATTGGTCAAGCATTAAAGCTGAGAGGAACAACCCGACACAAGAAGTGAACTTGCGGATTAGCACAGGCATATTGAGTCTTAGCCGCCGTTCCAATTCAAGGAAACCAGGACAGAACCCCCCCCCCCCAAAAAAAAGGGGGAAGCGCGAAAGGAGTTAAAAAAATTTTGTAGCCTACCTAAGTTTATTGCAAAATAACTTCAAAATGTAAGGAAATACACTGGGATATACTGTATCCAATTTCAATTTTAACCCCTTACCTGCCAATGACTGATACAACTCTTTCGCGTAACTCTAAATAAAGCTGCGCGAAAAGGCATAGCACAGGTCAAAATAGACTAAAAAAATGTACTAGAAGTTGTAGGGAGCCTGCATGTAACACCAGATGGTGTAAAATTAAACTGCAGTAGCTTTTCTAAAAATTCTGTTGAGGTAGCCGTTATATTACGAAGTCCCAAGTTTAAAAAATAAAAAGTGATAATAGGTATAGCGGTTTTTTAAACTATAAAACTTATCAAATTGCATTCAGTGTAGTCGCAACGCCACATATAAATGTTCAGAATGTTGCGTTTGATTGCATTTCAAGACTACTGTTGAAGATGGCAAACCGACAATCTGCAATAACAATGTTAATTTGAAGACATTGTGTAGAAAAGTTAACAGCACTAGAGTAGAACGCATTTCACAATTCCACTTAATTTTCGGTGAAAGTCCGTTCACCTCATTAGAACTAAGAAAACAACGGAAAAAACTAAGAACGTGACACATTAGTGCACACACTACATTCAAAATTTTGAAATGCTGATGGACCACTGTTCTACACGAAAAGGCGGCTAAGGAGGTTCCATTTCTCATTACTCTGAACTACTTGCTCAGCTTGTGAGAAATGGCACCTCCTTAGCCGCTATTTCATATAGGCTAGATCAGTGGTCCATCAGCAGCGCAACTTGGTGTGTGAGCACCAACATGTTCCCGTTGTTTCTTGAAGTTCTGATGAACCTGCACGAACTGAAAAATTTGAGTGAACTGTGTTCTACTCTAGTGGTGGTAAAGTGTTAACTTTTCTACATCGTCCTATAGATGAGCCCACGCTTCGCATTGCTGTAATTACGGGAAAGTTTTAATTTTCACGTATTCATTCATACACTATGGCAAGGGCGTTCGCTGTGCCTTGGGCTTAGGGGGTCACAACATTACCTAAACTGACCATGGTAGTTAAAATGTAAAACGACTTCATTTTTGACCAACTGGAAAAGCAAAGAACTGTTCTAAATTGAACAATGCACATTGTTCGTTGGTACTAGATGTTTACGTCAAAGTGCTTCTTGGCCCTCACCGCCCCTCCCAAAATACGTAGGAATGGTCTAGTGGGTTTAGGAATCTTGTTCATATTGGGAACTGACCTACACATTACCAGTGGATGTAACTACTTAACGGCGTGACTGAAATGACACTTTTCAGCACGAACTCCTTGCTGGAGCACTCCCGCATTAACTAAATAACTAGTGAATACTTTACTTTTAATTTGCAGAGTATGCTCAGGTGACGAAGATGTTGGGCAACGGCCGGCTGGAAGCCATGTGCTTTGATGGCATCAAGCGGTTATGTCACATTCGTGGCAAACTAAGAAAAAAGGTTAGTGCGGTTGTGTCGTGTTTATGCTTGGTAGCAAAATAGTTAAAACGTATAACTTGCATTGAAGCATGTAAAAACATCTAACAGTAATGAAATGCCCTGCAAACTGAGCGATATGATGGTAATGTTCATGATTGATTCTGATTGAAGTATTTTTTAAATAGTGTTCGAATAATTCATGACGACAGCAATGCTCAATCTTACAAAACGGAAATCCGTCAATTTTGCAAATTTTCAACAGCTTTTGTAGATAAAAACATCTCACGACTGTCTTCATCAGGCTTAGTTTGAAGAAATTTGGTGCTTTTTGGATTACATCCGACTTGCTTGTCGTCTCTAACAAAAGCTTTCGAAAATTGCGAAATTGACCGATTTCCGTGTTGTGGGTTGAGCGTTGCTGTCGTTGTGAATTATTGGAATTCTCTGAACCCTTACAGTACCATAGTGTTGCTGCAGTCTGGAAAAAGGTGCTTAAAATGCATGGTGACATGAAAGCTGTTTTAAACTTAGGTACAGCTCAGTATTCTAAACCAATTAGCCACACTCTTACAATTCCGTGTACCTGAATGTTTTAATTGTACTCAAGAAAAGGGTTGGGCTGTATTATGTGCGACCTGATATCTCTGTGCTAATTACTGAATTATGAGCGGCCCCATAAGTTTCACTCAGGAGTGTTTCGAAGGAGTGTATGCTTGGCTTTTCCCCTGTTGTTTACATGGAAGTACCATAATGCTGTACCACGTGTCGAGATATTGTTAAATCGTCTTCCATTTTGTCTGGAAATATTCATATTGGGCCTCAATTTACCATTTCCATTATGTTTGGCTTTTAATTTTGAAAACTGTTCGCGAGTTTGGTTATTTTGAGGCAAACGTTGTGTAGACGGTCCGATAACAATGACTTAAATTTGCCATAATTAGTCCAATATTAACTTTTTTTTTGTACAACTGATAAGCTTACGGAGATAACGGTCATCACCGAATGATAGTCTGAAGCCACCTCAGATTATTTTATTTTTGGTTGTATACCTTCTCTCTTCAAAATGCATTGTCTGTATGCCTTTGAATAATGTTTTATAACTACTGCAATAAAGTACTAGTGCTTCTATTTCATAATTTCAGTTGTTTGAATGCTTGTCATTGTTTTGTGAATGCTTGTGTCATTGTTTTATCTTTTAGGATCTTACCATGATTAATTTACGTAATGGTTAATGTTGAATTTTTTTAAATTGATAAAGCATTGATTTAACACTGAATCAACTTCTGTGACTGCACAGAAAAGGATATTTTGTGGTGTTTTTAGTTCAAAGATGGAGTTTTTGCAAGACGGACAATTTACTTAAAAACTTGTAGCTAGAAGTGTGAGATGTGAAAAAGGTACAAGTGTTCAAACTAACCAACTTTCACATATGCAGGAGTCCATTTGTACAATCTAAAGTGGGTAAATTCCACGGAATTCCATGAAAATAGGCATTTTCCACAGAAAATTTGAAATACCACTGTGAAAAACATAATTAGCAAACCAAATGAGTCACCTGCTATATTTTGCCAAAACAGTTTATTATGCAGTGCGATTATAGAATTTGTGGTTCAGGTTAATATAAGAATACGGCTTATTTGCAACCTTCACTAATGTCGGTCGCCACTCGCCATATGGCGAGAAAAATTGAGCAGTTGGCTACTCTTCAAATGGTGACTCATTAACAAACCCCGATGCTTAAATTGTCATATCTCGGGAACCGTAATAGCTAAACAAGTGGTTTGCGGCGTTGCGTGCTGAATTGCAAGGGCAACCAAGTATACAATATTGTCGCTAGCCACTTCAGCTGATTGGAGAGTTAGATAAGCATAAGTATAAGTAGCAGGACAACTTGTAAAATTGTTTCTACATGGCGAGGAGGTAATGGTCAATCGCGAGTGCATTTTAATGTCTACTGGCCAAATGGCGAGTGCCACACATTTCGCATTTGTGAAGGTTGCTTGTTTGTCCAAAAAAAAACAACTAAATGCAGTTTCAGGCACTCTTTCAGTGTGAATGAGAATGCTAAATGATAAGGCCTAACAACAAAAATTGTGTGCTTCGTGGAACCCGACCGACCCTAACAGTTTTTTAATAAAAACTGACGCGATCACGATGCACGGTGCCAACTTGTGAGGAAAAATCCCAGCGAAAGTTGTCAGCATCCAGGTTTCACCAATGCTTAGCCGAGCTAGGCATGAAACGAATATTTGGTGTATAATCGACTTCATGCCATGCGTACTAACATATGTGAGTTTGTCCATGAATCATTGCCCAGTGGCAGAAAAATTGCGAAATGCGTCGCAGATAAAAATGTCTTCCCTGCAGACTAATCAAAGCTCTTTCTAACAACACACCTTAATACGATTACGAACAAACTTTGTATTTAGTGTGGACGGTTTTTTGCCTTATGTCTCGCTGCACCTTACTTCCCAACGTGTTTAGTGGCCGAGAACTGGCCGTTTCTCTCCTACCGCTCCATCTCTTGCGCTCTGTCGTGTATGCAAATACTTTCCTCTGTATCTATCGGATGCCTGCTATGCCGCGTGACTTCGTCGTAGTAAGCAACAACATGGTAGCGTACTTGGAGAAAGTTGTGTTTGCAGTGTGGGATTTTAAAACTAAAAATTAAAAATTTTAAAACTAAGAGTGGGATGAATGTTCGTATATTCGTTCGTTAATAGCATATTCGAGTAGGATATACCCATTTGAATATTCGTCCCAAAAAATTTCTATGTAACTACTTAACGTATTTGCTTTTAGTTTGTTATTGAGTTTTCCGAGCGCTTCTCGTGTCCCAAGTCAGTTGCTTCTACGCTTTCGCCCCTTCCTTCCTCGCTACGTTGTAGTGGAAATGGTCCGTGCTTTTTTGGATTGTAGAGGTAGGGAGGGAGGGGAAGGAGATTGAAATCAACACATATTGGCACTTTTTTCTTTTCGATTGTATGCCTTGCCCAGTAGATTTAAGTTAGGGTAAACTTTGGTATGTAATAAAAAACATTTTTTTTTTGGTGGGGGAGGGGGGAGAACGGGCCTAAACACGAGAAAAGTTTTTGAACGATCATTCGAACATTTTTATTGCGAATATTCGAATTCAATTTTTTTCCTATTCGTTTGACCAAAACGAGAAGGATTGCAAAGGCCCTGCTGTAATGATGATACCTAAGAGGACCTTGGTACTATAAAAAAAAAAAAAAAACAACTAGTACGAGAGCAAATCAGGTGGTCTGAAAGTCCTTATCTCGTGGTTTTAAAAAAAAAATGTAAAAAAAATTATTTCCGACCTAGCGACCCTATTTTTTTCAGCAATGTTCCACTAAGCACACCATTTTTTTTGTTAGGCCTAAGCACAAGGTTCAGACAAAACCTGGAGAACCTGGAAATCACCGGGAAAATGAAAATCGAGCCAAAATCTCAGGGAAATTTCGGGGAAAACAAGAATTTCTTTGAAAATCAGGGAAAAGACAAGAGAAATTTGAAAAAAAAGTCTGTGTTGCTGATCTGTAAGTTCCATTGAATTAGCAGATCAGATACAAAATCCTAGGCTAGTAGCAAATATTTTAATTTGTGCTTTAATATGTCCAAGTATTTTAGATATTGCTGCAATCAAGAATTCTTGCTTCAATAAACCTAATCTTGGGCTGGTACCAATATCTGATGAAAATGGCCCGTCTGGACTAGTCTCTTAAACAGCTATTTTTTGGGATGTTGGGTTATTTTCGTAAAAATATTAATAAAAACATGAGCTACTGCCTGTTTCCCAACATCTTGTTAACACCTGGAAATTGCCATTGGGTGCACCTGGAAATGTCAGGGAAATTAAGAATTAAAAAAATGTCTGAACCCTGAAGCAAGGAAGTATGGGATTAACGTTTACACAATCTCAATTCTTTGGTCAGGAACGTGGTACCATTTAACGCTTTGAAATTTTGTTTCAACTGTTTGCAATGGAGTAGTGTACGGTAACTGGATGTGTGCACCTTCCGGTGTTTCCGTACTGATTTAAGCTCACTGCCCTATTATGTGCTTTCATCAAAAGCATCTTTCATGCTAAATTTATGCGGAATGAATAAAACACTTTTTGTTATCTTGTCTTGAGAAAATAATAGTGAAATTATTTCCTGGTACATGTCTGTGTAGCCACTGCACTCCCACCCCACCCCCATAGGTACAAATTGTGCAGGTTGAATGAAGCTCAGCTTTTCGAAATAGTTTATCCACTAGTGATAACATTTCCTTGCGTTCCTGACATTAACATTTTCTGTTCCTTCTCGTGTAGGCCTAATGTTCTTTTTCCCATTTACGTAACAGCTTTTGTAACATTTACGTAGGTTTAACTGAATTGCGAAGCACAGGAAAACCAATATGGAGGCAGCCACCCTTAACTACGCTGTACTTCTGGTTTTAGAGGAGATACTTGTGTCATAAAGTTATTTTTTACTTTGAAATTGGAATTACGGTGTCATTGCCCAGCATAGCTGTTCCGTTTGTTTGTAGTATACAGAATTGACAAAAAAATTTGCATAATTTCGTTCTTCTCGCAGCAGAAATTGCCGCGGATATGATTGAAAATATTTCGTGGCAGTTACGTGTCCCTATGCAGTATAATGTAGATCCGTGCGTTCCTCGGCGAGCACTTCGGTAGCCATTTGGAAGACCCTTTTTGTGCTCAAAAAAATCTTCAATGAAGACTAGAGAGAATATTACCGTGAATTGCCTATAAATGCCCTGTTGGAGCAAATGTCCGTTCTTCACAGATGTTGTGCTGCATCTGGGCATTCCCGTCTTTGAAAGAACTAGTCTTTTAAGCACCAGTCCTTTAAGGGTAAAATTATTCTGCCAATTACCATTCATGTTTGTATTTGAAGGTGTGGATCAACCAAGGAGACATCATCCTTGTTGGCCTTCGGGATTACCAGGATGCAAAAGCAGATGTCATCCTGAAGTACAATGCAGATGAAGCCAGGAATTTGAAATCCTATGGCGAAATCCCAGAAACAGGTAAGTTATAGTGGCCGAATTAATACAACAGAACAGAGTGAACAGATTTCTGAAGCTGAAAATAATGTTACTTGTTTTACAACATATTGTGAAAAAAAAATAAAAAAAATTTTTTTTGTGGATAACTGCACTTTATAGTCCTTTAACATATGTTTGTACGTGATCATTTGTTTGAATCGGCTCTGCTTGGGATTCCCGAGAGTCCCTGACAATGTTGTAATAATAATAATTATATAGTATTTATGTGGAAGGTTTACTGGAAGGGATGCGAGCCACTGACACCGGAACAATTTACTTCGGAGAAAGCTGGCAAAATGCAAAGATGAGAAGAAGATATACTAATTAAAAAAAAAAGCCACTAACACTTGAAAGTCACCGAAGACTTCAGGATTTCTGAGAAATTTGTGGAGATCCCGAGTTAGCAAGAGTCTAAAGCCTTATCAGTGTACATGCATACTGTCTCTAAACTTGGGGCATTCCACACTGGGGCCACACAAACAGAGAAAAATATTTTCCCGGCACTCCATTCTTGAGCCAGAAATGGCCAACCTCCAAGGGTGACCGTGGGTATGATAATGTCCAATGAGATAAGTCCTCAAAGAATCTTAAGTTAGGACGAGATCAAAACAAAGTCTTCTGAGCTCAAGAAGCTCAAGAGTAGACCGAGTCTTATGTGGTGGACGTGTGTCTATTCCAGCAATGGTCTAACAAATACCTTAAATGCCCATACCTTAGTTTGAGAATCACCGGAAGCGAAGCATTTGTTCACCACTGCTAACCGTCAAAATGCCTGAGCGCTGACCTTTTGACAGTGTAAAGTGGGCTTTAAATTTGAAGTAAACCAGATCCCCAGATCTTCTACTTCATGGACAGGTTGCAGGCCCATGCTGTCTAAACTGTAGGGATGACATATGTCATCATTACCAGCACGAAAGAAAAGACACTTCTGGACCGAAAGTGGTAATTGCCAAAGTTGGACCACGCTGTTACTGCATTAATCTCCTCTACTCTACAAGAGCTGGAGAACAGTCCGAAGAAAAATTTTGAGATCATCTGCAAACTTAACACCGAAGGTGTAATCACTGTCTAAGATTAAGTCATTAATGTAAAGCACAAATAGTAGTGGACCGAGCACAGACCCCCCCCCCCGAGTTACACCACAGGGTACAGATGTCACGGAGGATGATGTCCTTTCAATAATAACCTACTGAGAGCGATTCAATGGAAAGGCCGTAGCCAATTCCAAAGCCTCCCATTGATCCCGCAGCCTAGAAATTTGTTTTCTGTAAAATGTTGCCGTTTGGCTACTGGGGGGGGGGGGGGGGGGGGTGATTATTATTATTTAAAGGCCAACTGTTAAGTGAAAATTAGTAGCCAATAAAAAAAAAGAAAAATTGCTGGTTATCACAACTGATTTCAGGGATAGGGTTAGTGATAAGTAAAGAGATGCAAACGTACTTCCGTTGTCTTTTGTACTAAGGGGGGGGACGGTTCAATTCTCGTTCACGCTGGCTGTCATTTAACTACAAAACACAACGGAGATTTGCATTTATTGTCTAACTACTGGATGTCGGCATGAAAGAAAGAACAGATAAGCAGTCTTCTGCCAGCTTCTTGAGCTGCCCTCAATTTAGGTACTTCCAGGTATTTAGTGGAGTAAGGCTGTTTAATAACGATGCTGGCATACATGTCGGTTTGGCTTGCCGTGCTTGTCAAGTTACAGTATCGTTTTTTTTTTCCATCTGTTTTGACAAAAATTCACCTATTTCGGTTTTGCAACTCTGTTTAAATGAAGTTTTGAGAAATTTCGTGTGGGGGCCAAGTCCACGGCTCCTTTTTTTTTTTATCACAAAATGTATAAAGTATTCTGATTTTAATGAACTGTCATCCCCTTTTCTGTAAATACCTCTTTAATGTCGTAAATTAATGGAAACCTTCTGGAAGAAACAACCAAAAGTTCTCACTATAAATATATTCAAAGGACTTAAAGAAACTGAACGAAATGGGCACCAGTCAAAATTAGCAACCTAAAAAAAACTTGTGAGATTAAGGAAATTGTAGACCTGCAGAAACATAGTGCCAAAGTTGATAGTACCAAGGTACCAAAAAAAAAAAACCATCTGACATGTTCATAAGCCCCTGTATGAAAAATAAATTATTTACAAGTCTAAACATTTTTTTAAGTGTAATCTACTGTTAGGAAAATTATTAGGATTTTGGCTCAGCATTGGTTAAACTATGCTAGGGTACTAGCTACATTGTTAATAGTGGTACTGCTGACTCTTTTAAGTGACTAAAGCAAGAAATTACACTTTACCACAACTCTGACACACAAAAGTCCACTTAAATTTTCGATGAATTCTAAACAAAGTTTGAGGACGGTACCATCTTCAGAAGTTCACGGCAATGTTCACATTTTTGGTGCCCACAACAGTAATATTAATTTAGTTATAAAAAAATAGAAATTAATATAAATAGTTTGTCAGCTAAATCCATGTCTTTTGTGACTGATTCTTCCCTCGGATTGGACTGGAGAAAGAAAGACAAAGATGCAGTACAGCGCAAACAATTTTTGTCAGAAGGGGCAGCTCAGCAAGTGCTGCTCAACTGGCTGTTAACGGTAGTTGCCGAATTCCTCCTTGTCCATTGGTGGGTGGGAGAACGTAATGTGTCATTGTTATGACAGTTTAGCATCCTATTGCAAAGTAAGAACACACTAATGCCAACAACATATGTCAAAATACTGGAATTTCAAAGGTAACTTTTTAAAATGTCACATCGCTTACTTTGAAAATTCGAGTCTATGTTTACGTTTTGTACGCTTAGTTTTCAAAGTGAAGGATATTTACCGCTCCAATATCCTTGCAACTTTTCGACAGTCTGGTTTTTCTGGAGTTGGAGGGGCTCAGAACGACTGTCTTCATCAGGCTACCACATCACCGCTTACTTCGTCGTGATGGTTCGTCTGCTGCTATCGTTCGTTTGAATGCGACGCGATGCCATAGCTTCCGTAACTTGCAGGTCAGTACACCACTTCTCCCGCAGCAACTTATTAAACTCTCCTCTCAGCAGGAACTGAATGTTTCCTTCAAACCCAAACATTCAACAGGGTCCTTCAAACTCAAACATTCAGTTTCTGCTTAGAGGACAGTTTAATAAGTTGCTGCAGGAGAAGAGGTGTACTGGCCTGCAAGTTACGGGTCGCGTCGCATTCAAACGAACGATTTCAGCAGACGAACGATCACGACGAAGTAAGCGGTGATGTGGTAGCCTGATGAAGACAGTCGTTCTGAGCCCCTCCAACTCCAGAAAAATCGGACTGTTGAAAATTTGCAAGGATATTGGAACGGTAAATATCCTTCACTTTGAAATCTCGGCGTACAAAACGTAAAAAGGTAATTTTTGTAGTCAACTGCAAAGATCCTTGAAATTGGTTGTAAGTTAGCCAAGAAAAGCCTCCAAAAAGCTTTGCAAATTGTTTTGGTTATGTACGAATCCTGTCGCAAACTATTTGAACCATTGGGTTGGGATAACCAGCATCGGATAGCCCGAGACAGCCATAATCCAACATTCCGTGGGAATAAATTTTTGTTTTCTTCGGCGAATTGTAAATGGAGAAAAGCCAAGGAGAAAAAAACTTTATTTTTGTTTCAAGTGAAGTTTTCTTCTTAAAAAAAAATAATCGCTTGTCTGAAACAATCTGTGATCATCTCAGCAATCTGGAATTCACAAAAAAGTTAAAAGGGCAATTACATCCGTTTTGACATGCATGTTTGACTTTTGGATCACTTACACAATAACTAAACACAAGAATTGCGGTAAGAATACGTTAC
>JAHWFP010062798.1:31731-51967 GCA_023313725.1 Lithobius niger
TTAACGACGTCGAAGTTTCACTTATGGATTAGCGAAAATATATTTAGCGTGGGGGGGGGAATAAAGTGAGGTGTACTCCCCCCCCCCCCGAAATGTTTAGCTACAGCCTTTAACTGATATTGCACGTTCGAGGCGGTCAGTGATCTTTCAAATGCCCCATCCAAAATTGCCCCGTAATATTAAAAAAAAATTCAAAATTAACTAGGGTTGACTTTGACATTATTTTAAGGATCTATCCTATCCCGCGAACACGAAACACTAACATGGAAGAACACCTAATTAAAACATGTGATTTACGTGACCTTCAAAGAAGCGTTTAAGAATCAATTCTGCTAGCCTAATTTATTAAAACATTAAAGTTATTAGTTACTAATTTATAAATTGACTTTAAAAAAATCGCATAGATTAATACAATTATGATTTTACAACGCAATTTAAAATTGGGCCTTAAATTTCAGTGTGCTTTGTCTTAAAAATGCTTAAAAAGTCTTAAATTTAGCATTTGTGAAGCCGTGCGAACCATGGCGTGGTATGTGTTATTTTTCCTTTAAGATTATTTGTGGTAGTTTTTGAAGCAATCCTTGGCTCTGTAATTGTTTTACAGCAGAGCAAATTTTTTTTTTTTTTTCGATGTGCCAAAACGTACAAAATGTGATATAAAACTCTGATTTAAAATAGTGTATGTGTGGATCTCAAATGTAAGGAGAATGGAAATCAAATGGAATTTTGTTTTGCATTCTTTACGTTAACGGCAATCTGTTGCTCGGTTAGGATTGGCCTAAAATAAAGCAGAATTGCAAAGTGCAATACGTTTAACTGATTTGTACCTCTGGCTAGGCCAATACTGGTGACTTCAATCAAAGTGCTAGTTTTCTGCCTAAGTACAAGCTTATTCTTGATGTAAAGTTGTAAACGATAAGATGTTAGTTTTGTGTTTTCATTATAGCTTGAAAAAAAACATACCATCTTACAATGAGTGTTCTAGAAATTGCTAGGGATGGGTCGGTAACCGAAACCGAAACCGAATTTTCGGTTTTTACTGAAAACCGACACCGAAACCGAAACGATTCGGATTTTGTGTCGGTTTTTCGTACGGTGTACGAAAATGAAGAAAATGATTTGTTGTTTTACATTTTTTTAATAATTATCATTTTCTACGTATAAATGACAGCAAAGCTCCTAGCTATTAAAACGAAAATAGTAGAGGAAAATGGTGGCACAACTAGACCCATGGTCTATGACGCTGCTGAAAGTGAAAGCAGGAGTAAGTTGAAGCTAGTAATACAACTGTTGCAAGAAAAAAAAAATAGGAAAATCTGATTGGGGTGGATGGTGGCAAAAACCGATAACCGAAACCGAGGTTTTTTTGGACATGAAAACCGAAACCGGAACAGAAATAAAAAAAAATGAAACCGACCCATCCCCAGAAAATGCCAAAAAATGCTTAAACTCATTAACAACAAATACCGTATTTACCCAGTTAGAAGCGCCCCCCTATATGAAATGTTGGCAATTTTTATTTTTTGTCCCCTTTTATAAGCGCCTACATAAAATATACAAAATAAAAATAAAAGATCAGGCCTGCGGGTTACAAGAGTTTTATTGCACGCTAAAACAACAAAAGGCCTGTTTCTTAATAAGCCTAAACGTTGCCTACCGAACTCGGCAGCAGCAGTGATACAAATCACGTGAAAATCAAGTTAAAAAGCATAATTTTCCTACTTACCGTATCACCAAGCATCTGTTGTAATTCATGAACACTTGTAGCTCGTTTCAAGGTTTCAGTTGTTTTAATTGTTAATACCGCAATTTGAAATCAACTTTTAATTAATAGCTACCAATTTCGCCCTGCGTTTGAGCGTCGCGTCCTTCTTCCACCATGATGGCATTGTTGATTGCGTATTCTGCTCTGGTTCAATTTCCTATTCCTGCACACAGAAGTGCTTGGAGTGCTCAACTGTTAAGCTGCTTTAGCGTGCGTTAACAGCAATGGCGTTTTTCACGGACGAGCAGCGTGCACTGCTTATTATTTATGGTACCAATCGTTAAACGTGCTAAAAAGCAAAATAGCCTTTATGTTACCTTGGATTACAAGATAATAAATGTTTTGGTAGGCCAACAGCAACTGGTATTACGGTGTGCACTAGTGATTTTTTTTTTACCTCGAGATAGAAGCACCCTCCACTCAAATTTGCTAAGCCGCCTGGCGCCTCTAACTGGGTAAATACGGTGTAGTTCCACATTTTCGAAAGGCTGTGACGACTTAGGTGTAAAACAAGCTCGTGTATCTTCATCAGGCAACGATCACTATTTCAATCTACAAATCTATAGCACTGGTAGTATGTAAGATTTGTTGATTGAATAGTGGTCATTGCCTGATAAAGATCGGCGGACTTATTTTACACCTAAATTTCGCAGCCTTTCGAAAATTTGCAAATACGGAACTGTATTTCTTGTTAATGTATAAGCGTATTTTTGACGGTTTCAATAGCTTATATTTTAGTTATAAGCCTACTTAGTTTTCATTAATCATTAGTTTTGTATTTTAGTTTGATATCTACTTTTCATAACAATTTTACTGATAAAAATCAATAAAACTATATTATGATGATTGTTTTATTTTTTTGAGATGCGATTGGTTCATTAAGCTTTCTTGTTCTCCATCGTGGCTTTGTGTTAAAAATTGGGCTCTCTTGCTCAACTACGACGCCTTTTTATACATCATATTAGTTATTACTAGGGCTGCACTGATACCGATTCTGGATCGGATCGGTTGCTGATATTCGCAGTATCAGCATCGGATCGGTGTCTGCAACTTTAACGGGAATATCGATAACTGTGGAACCGTTCGAGATTACGACATGCGGTCCGCTGCATTTTGCTCAGGAAATCACTGAGTATCTTCCTAGCTAGGTTTTAAATGTGGGTTACTATTTAAAAATTTGTTATTTTAATAATTATTGGACTTTTGCAGAAAACTACACCATTGACGAAAAATTTGGGATACAATTTTGGATATCGGTACCGGTATCTTTTTCAAAAACTGAATCGTATCAGGTCGATAAAGTTGGTATCGGTGCAGCCTTAGTTATTACCATTAAAAATATGGCAATACAGTACAGGCGTATTTTACGTCACATACACCATCTTCCCTCTTTCTCATTAGTTCTGTCTAACCACTCTTTTTCATGCTGCTGGCACGGTATGGAGCTCTGGCATGCAGTTAATGATTTTTTTTTTGCGTGTTGGAATAAGCCACAATTTTCGGAATTGTGAGGCACCAAGCGATCTTTAAAACAGATAAGCCACAAATTTGGGATTGAGAGGCACCAGGTGTGCTGTAAAATGGATAAGCCACAAATTCTGGATTGTGCTGGACCAGGCGTGGTATTTGTTGCCCCCAGCACCAAGTATGTTTAGGGGATAAGTAAGCCAAGCGCCAGGCGTGCATAAGGGCGGCCAAGCTATTGCAAGTCGGCTTACTCTGGGTCACCAGGTGTGTGAAATATGGCGATGTGATTACCTGAATGGGCCTCTGATTACCCAAACGGGACCCTGGCACTGGTCGTGCTGCAGGGAATCGCGAGGAACTACACGGCTCGATTTCGGGGCCTTGGAATGGTAAAAATGCTAGTCTGCAAGTAAGCAGCGCTTTGTCATTGTTTGGTGTGGTTGCAAACCAGGTTGGCCGTGGGCCGACGGTTCTACAGGTATGGTGCGTCTGGTTGGCTGATGCCATTTCTTTGCATTTGTGGAAACTGTGTGAGGTGTTGCGCACTACAAGTATCGAGTTCGGAAATGTATGGAGACCTGGTGCTTGGGCAGGATAGTAGACTGAGATTGGTGCGTCGTCATGGATTTTGCGAATTATGAATGGTGCAGTTTTAGTCCTAATGGGTAGCCGCAGTTTCGGGCTGCTTGGGCGAATTAAATTCGTATGATGTTAGGAAATGGTGGAACAATGCGTTGCTGAACGTATACCAAAAGGCTCTTTGGGATTTGTGTCGCCAATATTTGCTGTCCCTAAACCGTACGGTTCGATACGTGTGATAAATGAAAGCTTTCTTGTGGAGAACCTTAACACAAATTGTGGGTGTACAGAAATGTCGTTTAAACGCGTTGGCAGTGGTGGTGACGTGCTTAGGCCTAAAAAGTCTTGATTCCTGTAACATCGTGGACAAAAATGGGGTCAGTAGGTCGGAATATTTTTTAAATATATTTTTTGCTTTTTTTATACACCAGGTTGTGCATAAAACCACTGCAGATTTTTGTGCAACGCAACTGAAAGCCTTTTCCTGCGGTCCCGTTTTGTTTTCCTTATAATACAGACGAATATGAACGAAAAAACATTTAGGATTGCTGAAATCTGGAAAAAAAAAGTTAGGCACGGTCAGGTTACGGGAACCGAAGGTATTTTTTTTTAGGCCTTACGCAGGAGCTGGTGGATGGCGAAAGTAGATATATTGCCTGAAATATTATGCAGTGCCAGTAAAAATGGATGCTCGCGGGTATTTGGTGTTTTCCTGGCAGGGGTGCGTCTACGGATGTCTTTTTGGCTTGCTCCCGCACCTTAAATTTGCGACCGTTGGGTGCATTTTATTTGTCTACCTTGACAATTTTGGTTTTTTGAGGCCATCTATGGCGAAGTGAAGGCTGACATCCGCAGGTAATTCGGAAGGTGCAAACCTGGGGTTTACCTGATCGACATGGGAAGTGTGTCTTGCCGTATATCAGGATTGGGATGAATTTGCATTGACTAGGTTTAGTGCTGCCAATGGTGAGGCGACAGGGGTAGTTAGGCAAGTTTCAGTTCTCATGGTAATGGTCCGGGAACTGCAGCGCCTGTTGGGCTGGGTTGAAAGTTTTGTATGTACCGTGCTGGACGCGAGGCTTCATGTTCGCTACCACCAGAACGGTTCACGGTTGGACTCTGTGTGGTGGTGTGGATGGAGTGCTATCACAGAACTAAAGGTTGGATTTGGATTAGTGGTGTCTCTTATTGAGTGGCCGGATGGTCAGTTGGCCTTGGTGTGCACCGGAGGCGGTGGTAGTACGAAAGACGGTAGCGTCGGAAGTTTCCTGGGTTGCAACTTAGAGTGGTGTTGGTGCTCAGGATCGCTGGTTCCGTGACAAAGCGATGTTGCATTAGTGCCAGGGAACTGCTGGCGACGGTGAAGGCAATTGAAGCTTTTAAGTGGGAGCTGTGGGGATGTGACGGTGCACATTTTGTTTGATACCATGGTTGCGGCGTTTTATGTATGGCATTGGAGCGAAACTCGGTACCAGGAATTGATGAGCTTGATACGAAGATTGTTGAATTGGCAACAGTGTCATTGACGGTGTCATTGAGTCCGTTTTATTCCGTGGCAAGGGGGTGGGGGGGATTTGGCAGCATATAGGGAATCCAGGGAGTTCAGTTCCTCGATAGGTCGATTTTGGTTGTGTCTCGTGTGTTTCGGAGCCTTTGAGACAGAGTTGGCACACTGGAGGTCGATGGTTTCGCGTCGGAGGCAACTGTGTAGCCACCTGTTTTGTAACTAGGGGCAGGTGTCCGTGGGCGTATTTAGTAGATGCGTTCTATGTCTCTTGGGGTGGGATCTTCCCTCACTTTTTCCCTCTATGCCCTCTGATCATGCGGTATGTTTCGTAGTTAGTGACGGGTAGGGTTGAGAAGGCAATCACGGTCATGCCGGCATGGACAGGCGCTGCTTGAATCGTCGAGCTGTCTGCATGAGTCATGCAGGAACCTTGCTCGTTGCCTCAGGAGCCAGATATTGGTGGGACCCGTACGAGGGTATTGCGGCCTTGGATGCTTGGAGCGCGGGAGTGACCTCTGGCATCGGAATGTCCTAACGATTTGTTTGCAGGTTAGAATACCGATTAGCTGTGCATTTTTTTTTTAATCTTCCCAATTTGTAACAGAGGAGTGAGCCATGATTGAGAGATAATTTTATGAAGGTTAGATACTTACGAGCAGGAGAATCTGTTGCGTACCATTCCCCCCCGCCTCCCTGCAAGGATTCTCACCAGAGGCTGCGTCCAAGGAATGGTTAGATGGAGCAAACGTAGATTGGGGGGAGATGGCGGATGTGACGTGAAATTTGCGTATATTACCTTGTTTTTAATGGTAGTATGACCATGTGACAAGGCACCATAGGTGAGGAAGTGATCCCAATTTGTCTCCACTGGGGCCTCCCTGGTAGAATTATAATTTTTCTGCTTACGAAACAGAGCACGTGAATTAATTTAGTTGACTTAAATCAATGATTTTTAAGTTAATTGGTTTTTGATTCTGCACGTGGGAAGCGACCGAGCTCCCACTAGGAAATAGACCAACTAGCGACCTAATGTTCAGTCTAATGATGTTATAAAGGAAGGGGTTTCTTTGGAGGATTGAAGGGGAGGACCTAAAACCAAGACTCAATGTCGCTCCCTTGTTTACATAGGTGAAGTTACATAAAGAGTGTACACCTCTGAGGCTAATAACGTCCGCAAAGGGTGGGCCAGTACAAAAACCTGTTTCACTTGTGGCGGAACACCTAAAAAAAGTATATCGTGTCACCCTGTAGAATTCTGAGAAGAACCGGCCTGCTAAAGGTGATTAAGAACACCAGAATAGAGGAGGATGAATTTATGGTGTTGTATGACGTACAGAAGCTATTTCCCAGCCTCTCACTCCGGGTGATTTTACGAATGCTTGATCTCTCGATGGTGTTTGCTTTATACTCATTTCTTACATCAGCCATATGTTGTTTCACACTCAAGTGAAACAACATATGGCTGATGTAAGAAATGCGTAAGAAGCAAACGGCATCACCATCCACAGCAGGAGTGCCGAGTACAAAATCGATAGGGACCAAACTACTATTATAGTGTCTAATAGTAAAAGGGATCTACATTTAAGAGGACTTGAGTCGCTGGCGTTCAACACTGTGTGGCTAGCAGACAACTTCCATGACTCTGCAAGGCCGTCAAACCCTAACATAAAGTTCCTCATTAGCAAAGAGTTGGTACACCTCTCGTGCAAGTGAAACCATACGAGTACAGAGCAGTACAAGTACACAGTACCATACGAGTACAAAGCAGACGACATGCTATAAATACAGTAGGCAACGGTTTCCAAGCATTTTGAACTCGTGGCAATGTAAAACAGAAGCAAGTACAAGAAAGGAAGCCTGAAGAAGATAGGAGAGACCGAATATAACACCACTCAGACTATTAGGCCTATCGAAAATTTGCCAAATACTGAATGTATTTTTGTTTGAATTTGAGCGTTAAATTAGCGATTTATTGATACTGAACATTCATAGTAGAAGATGGTTCATCTTTTCGTTATAACCGCATAGTTTGCGTACACAATTTTTCTTTTGTAATCCCTTTCATGCACAAAATCTTAACGCTTCGCGATCGATGAGGCTTAACTGACCAACAGCAAGCCTGGCCAAACTTGGCTTCCTCAGGTGGAGGGCAATTGGTAAAGCACAAGATGGTTTCTCACCAGCTCTAGCAAGTGATAACGTCATCAGCTCTCGCAATGGCTGCCATTGTGAACTTTTGGATGTTCTTCACTAACTTAATTGCATAGTGAACTTAAGGAAGCGCCGATTGCAAATTCCGTTGAATTATTAAAACTCTGGAAGCTCAAGGAGATCAGGATGGAAAGATTGAGTGAAAAGCGAAACATTTATAAACGCCACTTTAAGAACTGCCTGATACACTGAAACAAGTTGGCAACTAACATTTGAAACAAAATCTGCTTATCATAACACAAGGAAAGGCACACAATATCGCACAATAGAACACCACAACAATGGTCACGTACATCTTCGGTGAATTATCTCGTCACCTTTTGGAAGTTAAAGTTGCTAGAAGGCGGCGAACGAGATAATTCGCCGAAAATTTAAGTGAACATTATTGTTGTTCTACTGTGTGGTATTGTGTGCTTTTCCTTCTGCTACGTCCTGTCTATACCACTGTAAATGCCGGTTACCGGTTTTTGCAAATCTGCTGATCGTCGCTCAATAAAGTCTTGAGCCGGCCGGTCCCCAGTCATTACGTGTCGAATTTCTGATTGCGTTCCTTTGCTAACCGATGGTTTCATGACAAAATAAATGTTTGCCAATTTTAGGCAACACTATATCACAAGGTATGCTTATTTAATCACTGGAAAATTATAGGCTACGCAAGTTTCACAAAGATCAACGAAAGTTCATCTACATTTTCGGTGAAAACATTACAAGGAAAGGACTTCACTTCAGATAACATTCACCTTCATCAGAGAGCATAGCGGCACAAATTGACAATCAACCACATTTCAAAGCTCAAGCGCTTCATTTGAATGATTTAGTGCTTTGAAAGGTTGTCAATCGATCGTCAATTTGTGATTTTACGTGGAAGTCCTTTACGTGTAGTGTTTTCACCGAAAATTTAAATGAACTTTGTTGTTCCTTTCTAGAAATTGTGTATAACTTTCTAGTAATGACTTCGCTAGTCACTGTAAGATTACCGGTCTTTTCATTGCTTATTTTTAATGTTCAAATGCCCGAATTTAACAAGTTTGAAGCTATGCCTAGCTCTCCCACCAGGCGGATCAGGAATGCACTCTCGAGGTTCTGCAAGAACAGGGTTAAACTAAAGTTAGGTATTTTAGGATAGTAAAAACTAATTTTATAATAAAATTGTATTTTTTACTATCTGCAAAATACTTCCCTTTATTTTCGGCTGACTTTGTCCAATAGGAGTTGGGTCGAGCCGAACACCCCGGAGCTTTCAATACCAGGAGTACGTCTTAAAACTAAAAGTCCCCAAAAGTCCCAGCCTGATGCATTGTTTCATTTATTCTTCCGAAGCAGGTGTGGTTATTATGATCAACCCACACGGCTGCCTGTCATCACATATTCCTTCATTGACCTTCCTCCATCAGAACCGCTTACATCCCTCAAATAGTGGCCAATGAAGGTGTACCCGAATTAACATTGATTAAATTATGCAACCCTTCTACGAAGTAAAAGCATTAAAAGTGGGAAAACTTTTAAGGTTATGTCAAGTTCATTATTTACTGCCCTGCTGAGCCCGGCAAACTGAAACGCCTGGCATATCGAGCGAGCCTACCAAGCAGTGCCAAGCGCGGCAAATTTCTAAAACAATTTCTAAAACTTAAGTACTTGTAAAAATCAAGCGTTGAACCTCTTCTGTTGACTTATTAAGAGTGCCGTTTGCTGATTGTAGGACTGACACTGAATACTAAGCTTCTCTACAAAACAGTTCTTTGTTCCAACTTTGACTGGCCCCAAAAATGGCACCAATCTTGAATGTGCTCGGCTTTGTTCATTTAATTGGATAAAGTTGGTTGGTACACCGATCATTACTGAACATGTTCTGCTCGCCTAGTCTCCATTCATTTGTTCAGTTTTGGTGCAGCCTTCAGCTCTTCAGTACCATAGTCTGATGCTTACCATTCAGGCTGATTTGTCGGAGCGAAGCAGTTAGGTTGTACTTCAACATTTCCCTTGCCTTATTCAGTTGTTAGCTCCATTGAATCGAATGTTCCTTTCACACAAGACCCCGAACATCCTGTTTATGGCTTGTTCTCAGACTATCCGGAAAAAAAACTATGGTTTTGGTGACACTCCAAACATGTTGGCTTTTCCGTCACTCTTGCTGTTGTGCCCTGCTCCCTATCTCGAACTATCATTCCTTTTCTCTTTTTTTTTGTCTAACATTTCTGGCAGTATTGCAGTACGATATTAAAGAGAGGCTCGAGTTCCATGTTATTCCACACGAGAGGACAGGGTACGAGTCTGGTGGTGTTGTGACTGAAGTCGTCGTTCCTCAGCGCCATAGCAGAAACAACGGACAGTAAAAGTGCGTAAATGCCATGTGGAAGGATTCTGGTGACAAATTTTGCTGAAATGGCCCGCTGTTCAGTGCCGGACTGGGCAGGATGGGCAGGTAGGAGTTCTGGACCGAAAATCGCCCCTCTTCTAAAAATGTCACTTCCGTCTTCTTTGGGGCTCACTCTCCCAGAACTGCCTTTAGGCACCAATCTACTACTTTTGCCCAGCACGTATTGTACACCACAGTATGCCCCTCACCCCCTCCTGGATCGTTCCCACCCAGGTCCCTTACTAGGCAGCCTTCCATGTCGCCATTTTATGAATGTGCACCGATTTTGACATTTCCAAATTAACCATTTTAATTGTCGCAACGATACCTTTCCAGTCATGGAAGAACCAAATCAACAGGTTAAAGTACTGAAGTTATTCAATAAAGAAACAGTAAACGTTTGGGTGATAAAACACACTGTGAATGACACCTATATGACAAAAACAAATTGGCTACGAAAAATTTTTTCCAACATTATCTGTGTCTCGGACAGTGGGGAAAAAGTCCTTTTGCTGGGCTCCTTGGAGACAAAAGATAATGTACAATTGGTACAAACCAATTTTCTACACAATCGTGCACTTTGTGAGGAAAGCGTAGGCTAAATATTTGGACAACTTACTAATTATACTTGTATAACCGTTTTAGATATAAACTGTTTTACCCCTTTGCCAACCGGATAGCCAATACGGCGTAGTCGGTGAAAAAAACAGAGTACAAATGCGCGCCCAAGCTATGTGAGGGGTCCCCGGGGACCCCGAGTATAGCGGGCAAGCACAGCCCAGTGGTTAGCGTCGTCTCCAAACCAACTGAATACCGGTTCGAATCCCACGACTGACAAAGTTACATATGGGAGTTTGAAAAAAAAAATGAAACTGTAGGAATGTGAAAAAAAAATGGTTGTTAAAGGGTTACAAGAGGTGCGATTTCATTCTCTAGGTACACGTATACAGTAATTTGCATTTTTTTTGGGGGGGGGGGGTCTGTGATTTTATAATAAAGTTTTCGTGGAGTGCAAATTTTAAGTTGACGGAGCAAAGCATTTGGGCAGTATAAGCAAAACAAAATACGCAACTTTCTATGTAAGAGCAAGAAACAACTTGTTTTTAATGGGAAAAATTTGTATTTTATAATTTTTTTTTATATAACTTTTCAAATGGTGACGGTTAACATCCGTTCTGACGGGGTTTTTTTTTCGAATAGCTCGGCTTACAGAGGTCTCACGGACTTGTGGTTGGGCTTAAAATGTGCGTAACGAAATGTTTTGCACCATTGCCTGGATTTGGCCATGTGCACCAGTGGAAATGTCTTTATGAAATCGAAAGATCTGTAACGGTAATTACTCTGAAAGTTCATCTCAAATTTCGGTAAAGCTCAGGAAGAATACGCACAATTTCAGAATTAGGAATACAGTTTACTAGTATACAGAATTAAGGAATACAGTTTACTAGTATTCATACGAATTTTTGACAGACTGTTCGTCTGTCTTCATCAGGCACTACTACTTGTTGGGAAGCTTCTTTCTACATTGTCACCATGTCTATCATTCTACATCATTACCATTTGAATTCAGTGCTCGAACCTGGCTAGGCCTCCCGTATTTATTAGGCTCACGACTCCACTGATCTTTAAGCATAGTGGTGAGCTCTTCTCTCAGGAGAAAACGAATTCCTAGATTTTAACGGCCTTGGGTGTTGAATGACGAGCGATTCGAGGCCTCTAAGATGACGATCAAATGGAGAAAGCGTCTTCAGCAGCATGGCCGTCTTCTTCCATCCTAATTGATGTTTTATTTCTATGTGATGGGTAGCTATACCACTATCTTTTGCTCCATTACGCGTGTCCGCCAGATTCTGTTTTGCGCTCGCTCCGACTCCTTTTCTTGGTCTCCTCAATCACACCCATCACATGGACCACGGTAAATGCCTTCTCTAGTATTGCGTGCCCCAGTCAAGGCATCCATTATCCCATCTTCCTCTCCACTCTGTCCACTTCTCAGGTAAGTGTCGAATCATCGTTCTTTCAGAATTTTCTCGATTTTATCACTCGTTCCTTTCAAGTACGTGAGGCCACTCTCTTCTTTCTTTCACTGCATTCCTCCCGAGCTGCAGTTACTCGTCGCAGTCGCACTACTTTCTTTGTAAGTCTTCACAATAGTCCTGGAGGGTACCCAAGCTGTATGAACTTCCCTTTGGTCGTGTTGAACTGTGGCTGTGCAATGTTCAGGCTGGACGAGTTTCTTACGACTCGACGGAATTCATTCAGCGCAATGGCGCAGGAAGTGTTACTATTTTTGGATCTGAAGTTCAGGAGATTAGAGGATGGTAGACTGGAATACAAACCAAGTGTAAGACAGATGGCTAATGAGAGAGCCATACCTTTTTCGTCAGGACACCCCAGAATCCAATTGAAAGCTATTGCCCAAAACGACTTTGTCCACTTGGATGCCCCGAGTTTCAACAGTAAGTTTCACAGTAAAACTAAATTCTAACCACACAAGCCTTCGTAGCTACAGGATTGGAGGCAATCGTACATTAAATGGCAGCAGAGGTGCTTAGCTTCCTTCCCGGAGAGTTATTCTCCAGTCTTGACGCAAACTTCCCAAAAATGGTGCGCAAATGTACAAGAGTTCCGATCGTGAATCACATTGGCTAAGAATTTAATTATGATGTAATGTGTAAAGCTTTAGTTAATTTTGTAGTAGAAAAACTTAAGATTTAACGGTTGGGTTTGACCTTAACAGCATTTTAGGCTGTGGGCTTTATCTTCTCCCGGACGTTTAACGCGATTGGTAATTGAAAATATGTTATGCAGAAGTACTAATAAATGTGTTTTTTCTCTTTCAGATTTAAAGTCAAGTTGTCAATTGTCCTGGAAGCACAATGCAGTGGAAACCACCCCATGTTCAGGTTGCTATATTTTCATTAACGATGAAAAGATGTGGGTAACAAAACAAAAAATACCGCAAAACTAAGAAGAAGAGGAAAAAAAGAAAACTATTTAAAAGCAACTTTTTTTTGTAACATTCAAAATCCATCCCCATTGTTGAACATTTTCTCCTGACAAACGTAACTAAGTTAAAATTTGAAAATGTCTCAAACAAAAGTGTTTTTGTGTTTTCTTTGTCTTGTTTTTTTTATGGTGTAGTGTTTGTTGGGACGTGTTGGTGCCGCAGAGGATTTTTAGGTGTTCGAAGAATGTCGTTTTGCACAATTTAAATAATATTGGTGTTTTTTTTTTTTTTTCATAGCCATAGTCAGCAGGAAGGATGTTTGTTTTAAAACTGACAGCAAAGAAGTGTTTTCTAATTTAAATTTCTATTTTAAAATCAATCCATGCTGCTGTACTATATTTTTTTTTGTCTTAATTTGTGTAGACTAATAAATGCCTAAAACTTGTAACATCATTGGAAGTATAATAAAAGTTAAACGATAATGTTCGAAATATTGTAAAACTGCAGTATGTGTGGTTTGAAGAATCTAGCTGTGGTCGGTATTTACGTTGCTGAAGACCGTGTGTATTCATGGAGTTCCGCAACAGTGCTCCGCTTAAACATCCTTGTTAAATTTTGACAAACGGCACTAAACCACAATCGTCTAGTAGTAAGATTTTCAATTCTCATGACATTCTTTATAATTTCTTTATCTATCTGTTCAAAAGTCCAGCGTGGTATTCAATCTTCAAAAACCTTTTTGTCTTCTCAAGGTGGTGATTTCACTAAATCCTCATTACTAGAATTCCTGACCATCGGATGAACTCGTTTTGGGAAGTAGCCCAATTGAAGTGACGACCAAGCAAGAAGAGGAGGAAATGTTACCATTTTTGGATGTGAAGTTCAGGAGATTAGAGGATGGTAGACTGGATTATAAACCAAGTGTAAGACAGATGGCTACTGAGAGAGCCATACCTTTTTCGTCAGGACACCCCATAAAGCAATTAAAAGCTATTGCCCAAAACGACTTTGTCTCAAGACAAAAAGAAGGTTTTTAAAGCTTCACTGGACTTTCAAATATATTGATAAAAAAATAATGCCAAGTACAGGTCAGAGCGGAGAAGAAGAATGAAGGGTGTCGAAGCAGGGCCTATTGTTGACTCTGACCTATCTGGAAGGAGTTAGACCCCGTTCAGCATATTTTGAGACTGCATGGTTTTGTGATGTTTCTGAAGAATTTTGATGGCATCAAGAGGAGAATTAATGGGAAGAGAACGGAAGCGGAAGCAAACGTCATCGAAAGATTAAAAAAACATGGAACAAATTTGTAGTAACAGAAAAGCAGTGGATCGCGTACCTTGCAGAGACTGCGATGCCGTGTGCATGGAAGAGACCAGGAAAGGTGTGTGAAATAGTAGCACATAATAGCGAATGTGAGAAATGGTGTCGAGGACAAAAGGCATCGCAGTTCACTTCAGCACTAACACTGCACGAGATTGACTGGGAATTCCATCGCCATCCAGCTGAATGAAAAAAACTTGAGCAGATTTGATGAATATTCAGGGCCAGCATACCGAAAAGTAGATCACTTGGTAAACAGTAGAAGCTGAGAGGAAAGACAAAGACAAACGCCCTACAAGTACTGGAGCCTGCGCTGCCGGCAAGTTCGGATTCGCGGATAAAGTGCATTTGCTTAGTGTTGTGATGTGACTGTCCGAACATTTCTTCGTTAGGCTTGATGAAGGACTGTCGATTGCTGTTGAAAATTTGCAAGACTGTGCTGTGTTAATAGTCTTTGTTGTGAAATTGAGCGAAAACATAGTTAGAATTGTGAACACTCTCATGGAACCGGCTTCAGTGGACACGCTCCGTCTGAGAGAGGGCGCTACTCATCCCTGTAGACGTAATAATAAAAATCTGAACTCTGGTTAAATACCTATGTTGGGCTAAACTAAACCCTTAACATGCACATGGTACCAATTAAGCATACGTCGCCAGGCCCCTAGACCTAGAAATTTGCCTTCGCTATGACTCCATGGCACCCAAGAAAAGTGGGCGGTGTCGCCACGCAGCCAAGTATCTAGGCCGCCCTTTTCGCCACGGCGTAGTTAGTGAAGGTTAGTCTCCTATGGTAGCAGTCAAGGGCCCTTCCGTGGATGTCTAGAGGAGTGATGGGAACGGGGTGAGTCCTATTTCATCCCCTATGCCAACGGTGGATCGTAATTGTGATACGAGTGATGTAAGCAGTGTGTCAACTAGGAAGTTTCACCCTGACTGTGATCTTTCTTAGGCTAACTACCGACTGGGTTGTCAGGCAGGCACTTTAGCCCCTCTGTATAACAATAAGGACAATTTTTGTGAATGTTAGTGGGGAAGAATGCTCATTTATCTCATGGAAAGAGATCTGTCAGAAATTATCATTACCATCAATCGTGAATTAAATGCCTGTGGGCTGAGCAGTTTACGTGGCAAGAATCGAGGTAGGCATTAAATAAAGATTAATCAGTTTTCCTACCTTCCTCCTAGACATATGTTGCAGAAAATTCGGCATCTAAAACTTTGACTGTCGTTGGAGAGGCCAATTATTAGATCTCTTTAATTGCTGGGAGTACGGGGTGGGGCGGGGGGAGAGGCCTTCTGCAGGTGCAAGAAAATGAAGAGTTCAATATTACCCCTGCAATGGAGAAGTTGCCAGTAAGCATAGCGCAAGCAGTAGGGGCATTCGTATTCTCGATTACCTTTCTACTCGCAGCTTGAAGGTTTTGGTTAATTTTGCAACAGAAAACCGACGATTTAAAGAGATAGGCATCAATGTCACTATTTCACGAATTTGACCTTATTTTGGTGGTGGTTGCAGGGGGGGGGGGGGGACATTGACTTTGCCTGGGTGTTTAATTAACGATTTATGGTACTTGCCATCCACTTTCTGTAAGAAGAAACTGGTCACTGTTGTGAACGCTTCAGAACCACTACGCGCTGCATACATGTATTACGACGATGTATGCCCCAGTCTGGAAAGAATTGGGGCGCACAATTCACCTTCTTGCATAGTTGCAAGTCTTCTATCAACTTTCGAATCTGGATCATCTCCTATGGGAAAATGACCAACTCCTGCCTACGAGTAAGCCACTCACCTCACTCCCCCATAATGCGATGAAAAAGAACCTTAGGCAGTGCGACCCCGAGGCCCTCGAGGGTGCACTATTGGAGTGTCCCGATGAGGAATTCGACGGGCAACTCCAGTATGGAACATGATTGTCGGCTCCCTTTCGATGCTTTTAGGGTCACCAGCGTCACTGGGTTCTCCATTCTGCTTCAACGACAGCATTGAAGACATTCATGGTGTAGACGTCGCATCTAGGAATGGCAGGATACTGCTGGATTGTATTCAATTAATAAAGAGTGCCTCATCTGGGGATTGAGAGCTATGTCGAATATGGCCCTTCGTCAGCGAGATGCCTACTACGAATCCACAACCAACATCCCTACGGACAATTTATCGCCTGCTGACATAGGTCCCTTCATCCATGTTCACGACTTATGAGGGATGCCGTGCCCCCATTATCCCCCCATCTCTTCCGGTTCGATTCAGGAGGACATGCGTACCACTTCGAGGAAATTCCATTTGGTCTCAGCATGCTCCCAACGTGTTCGCATCTGTCCTGCGACCAGTAGTGGGGTTTCTTCACCACCATCCCATACACACTCAAACTTACCTCGATGACTGGCTGTTCCATAGCCTCTGCCCGTGGAGCCTCCTCCGGGACCTTCGGTTTTGCCCTGTGCCACTTCACAATACGGGGTCTAGGCGTCAACGCTATACAATCACCCTTGATCGTAGCACAAACGTTCATATTTCCGAGGGCAGAGTTAGACTTGTCCTCCACATCCATCATAGGAGGGTCGTGAAGTTGATCCCGTCCTTTGCATCCCTTCGGTGTCAAGATTCAATATCTACCAGGCCAGGGTATGGTGATAGGACAAATGGCTCCTTAGCCTTTGTGCCTGTGGGTGTATGCAGACCCTGCATTGGTCCAGGACTGGTCAGCAGACGAGTTCCCATTTAATCTACCCTGGTCTTCTCTGCAGTGGAGGCTTCAGAACACACCCTAACCGTAGGGTACCAGTTTAACCCCACCCCGGATCATATGCTTTTTGCAGCTGCTTTAACTCGGGCTGGGCTGCACACCTGGGTGTCTATACAACTTCATAGACTTGGTCAGAAAAGGAAAGGAATCTTCATGGCAACGCCTTAGAACTGAGCTATCATCTGCACTGTGGGGACCTGGTCAACGCTGGTGAAGAGTGACGTTCATGTCGGACGGTAATGGTAATGGCATGTGTGTGGAGAGAAGCCGGGACTGTTGCTCGCACTCTGGTAGAGGTGGTTTCCAAATAGTACAGCCTGTATTTGGTGTAGTACGTGACGCTACTACCCAGACATGCTGCGGTGATATTGAACGTCTTGGCCGACAAACTTTCACGTATGGACAAAGTCCCAACAACGGAATGGATGTTGTGCGCACAGGTTTGCTGGAATAAATTTTCAAAGCTGGGGAACACCCTAGCAGACCTGTTTGCTACCCGTTGCAACTGGCAAACTCTGAGCTTCATCTTAGTTTCCGGATCTTCGTGCATGGGGAACAGACAGCTTCCATCTCATTTTCCATCCTGCAGAAGGTGGTGAACAAAAACCGGCCGTCCCAGGGTTTCTTCATCCTGGTGGGCGCCCCCCCCCCCCCACCGGCTGACGGCGCCTTGGTTCTTGGACCTGCTGGACTTGAAGGAAGACCTGATTTCACTCTTCGTGAAACCGGATGTACTCGTCAAACATCGGAAGCAAACACTTCATTCAGATCTGCCCATCATCATCTTTACGTGTGGTAACAGCCTAAAGGACGTGTGTCTCATCCCCAGTGGTGGCCCACTTGCTCCAGTGCTACAAGGAGTCAACTGTCAAGGCGTACAGAGCCAAATGGCAAAGTTGGTTTGCGTGGTGTGGTGAGAATGGGGTGGACCTCCGCAACCCCTCGGTGACAAGCCCGGAAATTTTGTTGAACAGCTTTTCCAGGTTGGTTTGCCTCCAATTGCTGTAAAGGGATATCGGTCTGTGACAAACTTTGTGTTGTGCGGTAAAGTGGAGTCAATCCACTGCATGTTGATAATCGAGATTGGTTCAAGCTCTCAGCAACCTCCGACTTCAGGTTCCATCATCTTTCCCCTCCCTCGTAGTACTTGCATGTTTATCTGCAGCCCCTTATGAACGTTTGCGACTAGCATCGGTCTCGCATCTTACCTAGAAATTGGTTTTCCTGGTACCTTTGGGAACCGCAGTCCGTCAGAGCGAATTGGTGGCGTTTACCAGAGTCGGTCCAGGCGCTTCACGAAGGACAGGTCAAGCGTCACCCTTGTGTTCGCACTAGAGTTCCGTGTAAAGAACCAGAAGTGAGAAGAATCCTCACATCCAGTGGTCATCAGATCTCTTGGCTTGGTGGTGGAACCCCTGAGCATGGAGCATTGGCCGATCCATGCCTTACGGTTTTACTTGGAAGCTACAATAAACACCTTCCCTGCACCCTTGTCTTCTAGGAAGGATGCTCCTTCTCCTTGAAATAGAGTATTACACCAGCGACAATAGTCTAGAAATAGACTATTACACCAACGACAATGCCGATTTCCCCGAATGAAACTGGCAACTTGGATTTATGAGGTGTTCAAAAGATCCTATGACATTGCAGAAGATCATATGGATCTTCCTTCTCGATACGAGCACACAAACTCAGCGCATTAATATCAGCCTTAGATTTTTCCTCAGGGGTGCCTCTAGATGAAGTTGTGGGGGTTGGGGAGCAACAAAAACACGTTCATCAGCTACTATTTGCGAGATGTCAGTGGGGCTGGTGGAGGTGCAAACGTGAAAGAACTTGTTATGGCTGGTAGTTGTATGGACAAGAAGTGGTGTGACCTAATTAATGTTGAAATGGACTGAAGCTTTGCATTATGAGGGTACTTTATGCTTTGTAATATTATTAGATTACAGGTGTGCACATAGCTACGGCTTTGGCTCGATCCTCCTGTTGGACGAGGTCGGCTAATAACTAAAGCGAAGTATTTTTTGGATGGAAGTGAAAAATCCAGTGCGGGGAGGATGGGTGGGTTTAAGTTAACTACCAAGTTAAGTGTTGTGGTTTTAGTAAAAACAACTTAACTTAAACCAATTAACTTAACCCCACCCATTCTCCCCACTTTCACCGCACCGGATATTTCGCCAAACGAAAGTGTGGAACGTGTAGCCGAACCAGATATTTCACCAAACGAAAGTGTGGGACATGCGTCAATGCCCGCTGGGATATGAGCAGCAATGCTATGAAAGCTTAAAGATTGATGTTTGGGGGAAAGAGGTTGGGTACAGATAAAAATCGACAACTGGCCTTGGATATGTTAAAAATATAAAAATTAAGAGGTTGGGGTGTGTGAAGTGAAGGGAAGGGACACACTAAAAGGTCATGCCCTACACCTCCCAAACAAAATTCCAGGTTGTACCACTGGCTGTGGTGTGTTACTCGATTGCTAGAGAAGTGGCAGTTTTTGACTGCAATGGCTATCTTTGGCAACATGTACGAGATGGAACACAGTGGCCAACCTTGGAGACGCATGTTTTGCGCTGGACCTAGAATATTCCGAAACCAGCCCTTTGGGGGCAAAAGAGTGCGCTGCAAAAACACTACCGATGCAGAAGTATTTCGTAACTTTTTTTTTATTCACTGTTCGACAATATAAGTGCTCTTCCTCGTGGGGTTGGTTGCAAAGGCAGAGCTGGTGGAAAGGAGGAAGCTGGCACTGTGCGATTCGTTTGTGAAGTAAGTGATGCACAGTTGCTTGGATTGTGTTTTCGTCATCCTTTGTGAGGCTTTGTTTACTGGAGGAAGATAAATGAAACTGCAGTAAGATCAGTGCGAGGCCATATAGATGGGATTGATTCCCTGCCACATGATGACACGGAATTTTTTTTCATCTAGATGGCTGCACGCTGGTCGTATCTGCATCCCCCAAATCCTACGACTGGAAACAGATTATTACGCACAATTTCAGAATCAAAATACTGTACCAGTATTCTTGCAAATTTTCAACAGACCGACGACGTTTTGTCGTCATCAGGCCTAAACTACACAACTCAAACTTTTGTCAACTACATCGTCAATGTGGAATTCCTATATTTATCGTGCTGGTTCATCCACTGCTTTGCGAGTCGCCTGGAAAACTCATCTCTAAGGAGGAAACGAATTCCCGGATTGGATGGGCCTTGAGTGTTCATCAAAATGGCGTCATTTTTAACATGTTGGTGGATCGCCAGGGATTCCAGTCCCCTCAAGTACCGATCATGTGGGACATTTGATTTTAGAAGTGTAGTAGTTCTTCCCC
>JAHWFP010062798.1:52367-66182 GCA_023313725.1 Lithobius niger
ACACAATATACACCTTCTCTCGTATTTTTAACCCTAGCTAACACTTCTGTTTGGTCACTCCCATTCTCCACCTTCTTTCTCTTCTTAAGGAGAGCATCTTTCAGGTTGTTGTCATTCCTGAGAAAGGTTTTGAAGCCTCTTCTTTCTAAAATTCCCTTCAGTCTCTCGCTCGTTCCTTTTAGGTACGTAATTCCGACTTTTTTGGTCAACAACCTGAAAGATGCTCTCCTTAAGAAGAGAAAGAAGGTGGTGAATGGGAGTGACCAAAATGAAGTGTTAGCTAGTCAATTTTTGTCTCAACACCCACCCCCCTCTCGATATCCTGTTTTTGGATGATGATGTACTCGGAAGACTTCCTCTACCGGTCTACGCAAGTCCCGGTATCGGATCCTAAAGCATCGCAAGTCCACTCACAAGGCCGTTAGCAGTGCTTCCCCATACCCTTCTCCGTCATTGGCTGCAACTCCACACATGCGTTTTCACAGCATTTTCACATTTGTGTCAACCTGCTCAATACACGCGTTACTTTCATCGCACAATTACGTCAGAAATGATGAATTATGGGATGTGTATCCCAGGACAATATATGGTGAACCGCAATATGGTAATCCTACAATATATTAATTGATTTATTTTATTTACAAAATTATTGTAACTCCCTATAAAAAGCATGACAACAATTTCAGATTAAAACAACAATTTCACGAATCTCATTCGGGCGAGAGCAGAGGCGAGAACGAAATACAACCAGGTGCCGTCATATTTTTTTTTTATGGCGGCGCCTACGGTTGTACCCAGTTCTCGCACTCGCCTGAATGACATTCGTGAAATTGTTGTCATGCTCCTTATAGGAGAGGTATAATAATTTTTTTAATAAAATAAATAAATAAATATATCGTAGGATTGGCCTTTGGCGAATTTCATCAGATCTCATTCAGACGAGAACCGGATGTTGGCTGGCGCCATCTTGGCGTTATTGACGTCGGCCAAGCGTTGGATGGAAGGCAGAGTGCAAAGGTTTGGAATGTAATTTTTCTAGTACAGTTGCGACCCCCTAGTCTAATCCGTGGAATTTGTGCTGTGTATAGACATGGAGGACGTGTATACCCACATCCCTCTCCATCTGGACATGTTTCACCTCTTCAGGTTCGTCTTAAATGGAGAAGTCTAATCATTCAAGACCATTCTGTTTGGACTGGCAACAGCTCACTTTGATCACCAAGCCGATTTGTGTGACTCTTCATTCCGTCGTCTAAGCAGGACACAAGCCTACTTGGACGACTGGTTTCTCTAGGCCAAAAGCAACAAGAGCATCCTAACACACCTCCAGACCACGGGGACCTCTTGTTCAGGCAGGGCTTTGGGATCTACCAAAAGAGGTCAAATTTAGAGCCCCTTAGATCTTTCATACCCTCGGTGTGCTATTCAACTTGGAGTAGTTCGCCATTTCCCCATCACCGGAGAGAATTCTCTCCATCAAGGAGAGTGTCGTCCATCGTCTGGATCATCAGAACTTCTTGATGAGAGCCCTCTGCACGGTTATCGGTGTTCTGGATGCAGCGGCAGACCTCGTCCCTTATGGCAGATAGTGTGTGTCCCCTTCACTGGTATAGGAAGGCTGACTGATCACCAGGGCGTGTTTGTCTCCAAGCTTTCCGACGTCAGATGCCCTGTGCTGATGCCACGCCACAAACACTACTACTGGATTTCCCATTATGGAAGAAGAACCCTCGGGTATTCTCATTGAATCATTAATGATGAGAATTTCTGAGAATTTCCGAGGGCTACCCATCCAGTGGTGGAAGCATCCACGACTGGATGGGGTGCCCACACCAATGCTGCTTGAGTATGGACTCAAGAGGAATGCAAGCTCCACATCAACAACTTGGAGCTACGGGCAACCTACCATACCATGTACCACTTCCAGGGCTTCCTAAAATAAAGGACCTTTCAAGTGCACAGCGACAATGCCATCAGTGTTGCCTACTTGCAGAAGGGAGGAGGGATCTACTATATGAACCTTCACCAGCAGGCAAACCAGAGGTGCCTTCGAAAATTGACTCCAATTGAATTTCTCAGGTTTCTCTTGGATCTTGAAGTAACTCAAAATAGTCAACCCTGGCGCTCCTGATCAAGCATTAGTATACTCGATCACTTCACTCCTAGGGAGTTAATACATGCAGTCGCGAGATTTTGAGTTACTCTGTGCAGTTGGGTCAATTTTCGAAGGCACCCCTGGTTTTCCTACTTGCCATCCTCTTGAAGATCAAGACTACTTTCTTTCATACCCCCGGGAACCGGTATGTTCTGGCGGACCAACTATCCAGAAAAGGCAAATTTCCAACAACGGAGGGGGCATTAAACAAGAGGATCTTCATTCTTTGTGGAACTGCAATGACCACAGATCCTAGATAAGATCGCAAAGACGGAAGAAACATTCATCCTCATTACCTCGGTTTGGCCAGCCCAACCATGGTTCGTTTCGTTTCTAGAACTTACAGCGGATTACCCGAAAAGACTACCCATGGAGGTGGATCTGCTCACCCAGAAGAAGGGAAGGAAGATCCACCAAGCACTGCCAGTCCTAAAACTTCACACTTTGCTACTACTCTCCAACTGTGAAACCCGGGAATTGCCTTGTGACACCTGCCAAACGAGAGCAAAGGGCTACTCCTTTGGCGTCTGCAATAATCATTAACGTTAAAATCCCCCCCCCCCCCACCATTCAAATTATAACTCCTCAACCACCGCCTTTCAAATTGGGGGACGAAATTATTCCCTCTCTTTAAAGAAATCAAAGCACTAGGCTCCAAAAGTGGTTTTCGTTTTCTCCTCTTTCAACTTTTCGACCAAAAAACGTTTTCCTAACACGGCAGGATGAAACCTAATTTATTTTCTTAAAAAAATAACAGGAACCCCGCTTTCTACATAATGAACCTAACCATCCTTAAGGTGAATCACCAAAACATCTGAACCCCAACCTCCACGTTGTTCCTTGGGGACAGTTCAACTCCACACGCATCTTCCCTTAAGAAAAACTTCACACCCAAACTTAGATCAGGCACCCCATCTTAACAAGATCAAACCTGTCGTGGTAATAAACACCCACCTGGACTCCATCCACCCAACTGGAATCCACGAATCGCAACACCCACAACATGGTATCACCAGACCCTGACTGGAACAAAGAAAATTCACCTGACGTGAACCACAGAGAACAACAACCGTTCAAGGTAACTCATTTGTTACTTTTTGCCACCATAGTATATCGCACACCAAAAAAACCTGGGTTCTGACCAAAATGACAAGTCGTCAGCCTTGCTCACTAACCCCAGGGACAACACTTGCCAGCCTCGGAACCCCCAGGAAACTCGATCAGAAGGTGCCCGCCACCAACTTTGACGAGGTTGGCCTGTCAATGCAAAAATTGACAGGTATTGTGTCGTCCCCCCCCCCCCCACAAAAGAAACCGATTTTAGCCGGCCTTCATGAGGGTCGGCAAATTCTAGTTTTTATTCATGTAAACACTCACAATCGCAGTGGGATGTTGGCGGACGCCTGGTAAATGTGGTGGACACACTTGTAGCACCCACAGAAATTGTGCTGGCGCCACTCGAATTTTGGGTAAAAAATTCTGAAAGTAAATGTAATAATAATAATTTTATTCGCAAAGAAAACGAATTGGTCCAGAGATGGGCTTGACAGCCACTGACACCTGGCCAAAGTAAGGTAACAACAGCAACAACAAAAAATAAATATATGGTACACTTAGCTTGAGGAAATGAAATGCGGTATTTACAGTAAAAATAATTAATGAAGCTATAACAAATTGACGGGTCTAATTTGACCCCAGTCGTAGATTTTTACGTGACATAAAATGAAGGTTTTTATCATAAAAGTAACTGGCAGTTCACCCGACGGCGTGGTGCCCACAACCACCTTCTGCGTACGCCTAGTTAAAAACTCTTCAGTCCATGAAACAAGCCTGCTAGCAAAACCATAATTCCTCAGTTTTGCAATTAGTATAGTATGGGTAACAGACTCGAACGCTTTAGCGAAATCAACAAGGAGGACATCAGTTGGGATGCCGTTGTCAGTGTTCTTTGTCCAATCCGCAAGAACTTCAAGTAATTGCAAAACAGCTGTCCTACTTGGAAGAAAACCGTACTGATCCTTAAGCATTATGTCATTATCGTTAATGATTATCAACATATTCTGCCTTATAATTCTTTCCATAATTTTGCAGGGAATGGCTGTAAGGGCAATTGGGCGATAATTGACTAGGGAAACCACTAAGACTTGCATACGTTTGGTTGCAGGCAAACAGGCGTCGTTTTTTTGATGCGCGTTTCAAAACGCATTGCTAAACTGCTTTCCAGTGGCCTCGCAAAGATGGTGAAAGACAGTTCAAGTGCTGTTCTCAATTTCAATAGTGAATGGGAGGGTCTGATGGTCACTCTCCTGTTTCTAACTTAATTACCCTCCAGTCCCAGTGTCAGTGCTCGACACCCTTCCAGGTTCTGACCACTTCCGGGTGGTAAAAAAGCAATATTATTATTATTATAAAAATAACAAAAGGCAGTTTAATTTATTATTTTGAAAATAATAAATTAAAGCAACATACCGCCTGCCTCACAACACCCACGCGACGATCACATCCGCGTATTTACCACAGCTAAGGTCAATTGAGACGAGAGCTTCGTTCCTCGCAGTGAAAAATATAGCTACTGTCTCAATTGGCATTGCGACTAATAGTCCAGCCACCGTGAACCCATTGATCGTGTCGTCAAAAACCGGAATGATTCTTGTATTTTAAACTCACTATTGATAATTTTCTCGACTAGTGTCTTATAATTTTGCTTCGGCGATCTATTGGAATAATCAATTTTAATTTTTACCGCATTAGTCTATTAGATTGTAGATCTCATGGTAATTATTAGAAAATTAGTAGATGTACACACAGAGATGAAACGTCATGATTATTGTACGCTCGCATTGCATCATTTAGTGACGGTTCGTTCTTAAATATAGTTAACAATATTCAACAGAAAATCTCCTAGACGCCACATTTTAAAACGGTTTTTTAGCAAGGGAAACACTAACGGTAAGTAAATAGACCTTTGGGGCCATACTTGATGCGGAGGATCGAGAAAAATGGCGCTGGGAGGTATATCCCTTTAAAGTTCATTTGTATTATATAGAAAATAATATTTTCTACAGAATTACCGGTTGGCCTACGAAAATGAAAAAAAAAAAGTTCAGCGGTAAGTAATTTACCTACAAAAAAAAAACGTTTAACCAGTGGGTTTCAATTACAATTTCAGTAGCAGTTGTAACTAACACATAACTACTGCGAAAGAAGTCTAACTAGTAGTTGTAGCTACTACTGCCCTTCAATGGGATTCTCACTTTAGATTTTATTTTAATCCCGGTAATTAGTGTCAGTGGCAACCAGTTGACCTTTTCATACCTTTTGCTATTCTCCTCTAAGGTAAAATCTGCCCTAACGCTCCGGTGCGAGCAGCAATTAAATAAATAAATAATTTATTCATTCATAATTCTTGACTTAAAACAGCTGCAGTGTTAGTTCTAATTAAGATCCATCGATATAATTGGTCGTTTGAGTCAGTGGTCCACGCGAAATTGTTTTACAAGCTCGAATGAGTGGAGATTTCGAGGGTTGGATTTTGGCCTTTATGGGCAATCGCTCTATTGGTGAGTGGAGTGCCCCAGGGTTCTGTGCTCGGACCTCTTCTTTTCGTAATTTATTTGAACGGCCTAATGCCTACTTCTCGGACACTCCGTGCCAATTCAAATTCTCGGACGATTTGAAAGTTGGTTCGCCCATTGTCGACTGGGAGAAGGATTCTACCTCGCTGAGTGATGCGATCGATCCTGTTTCAGCATGGAGGCGTTGATTGGCAGCTCCCTCTATCTATTCATAAATGCCGGACGTTCAGCATTGGCCGCCAAAACTGCCGTTTTGAATATCATTTAAATGATCACCCACTCACTACCTTTCGTTTTGGAAATAATTGTTTTTTTTTGAGAGAGGGGGGGGGGGGTTCTGTTTGTCCTCAAACTTAAAAATCTTCTGTACATTGCGCCCAGATTGCATGCAGAGCATTTCGGAGACTCGCTATTACTGACCGCTGTTTTACTTCTGGATATGCGAAAATTAAAGTGTGGGCATTCATGGTGTTTGTCCGACTTCTTCTTGAATATGCATAGTCGGTGTGGTCACCATCGTTGTTGGGAGACATTGACAAACTGGAATCGGTTCAGCGAAAATTCACAAAGAAATTAATTACCTGTCATTGTATACAGGACCAAATGAAAGATAATTAAATTGCGCTTGACTTAGGCCTATTTTTGTCGCTGCAACTTGATTTTATGCCACTCAAATACACGATAAAACTGCAAAAATTACTGTTAAAAAACTAATAACTGTTAAAAAAAGAAGAAAAAAGAAATAAATTAAATATATTTTTAAATGTGGAGACACGGTCAATTTTTGGACGAGCAATTTTCCAGTTGATCAATTTTCTTGCGATCAATTTTCTTAGCGAGCTATTGTCCACGAGCAATTTTCCGGGGAGAAATATACCGGACATGCGAGCTTGGAACCTGATTATGGATTCAGGTTTTTTTTTGCGAATTTGACGATGGTGAGGTAAATAAATATACGGCCAACACGCGTAGAATTTGTTCAAATAGGTGGTCCTTGCTCCCTAACACCATTAGCTGATTCTCATAGGTAATACCCCGAGTACAAGGGTAGTTGTTGATAATTTTTTGGAGCACGAAAGTTTTTGCTCCCATTAAACTCGTGAATGCTTGTTTTGGCTAATTAAGATCCTGAGGCCACGAAGCGGTGCGGGCGCTTATTGCCAACACATGCACGAGCGAATTTAAGGGATCAAAAACTTAAAGTGCTCCAAAAAGATCGATAACTACCCACTGCAGGACGGGTATTTCATCAGAGTGTCTCGTGAGAATTGTTCTATCAGTTTATTAATAAATCTATTACAGACATTTTAGGGCGTGTGTAAGAATTTCTGCACTTTGTATTAATGTTGTTGTGCTTTTATTAATTTTTTTTTTACGAGTCTGTTAGTTGAGGCTTGCGTGAAGTAGCCTGTCACTTTTGGATTGATTCAGTTTCCTTTTTTTTTTAATACGCTTCAGTATGCAGACATTCACAGGTTGTATCGCCGTAGAAATGATCATAGAATGTCACTGAAAATCTTTAATTTACGTATTAGTGAAATTATCCTAAATGTTTATGTAGCAGCTAAATTAGCTATGGGTTTTTACATCCACACATTCTTTATTTATTTGTATTTATCTAATCGCAAATATCTTTGCTGCTGCGCTGTTGGAAGCCAAACTAATAGAAACGAATTAGCGAATACGGCCTCGCTATTAAAAAACGGTTAAAATAAGTTGGAGTGACGATTCCTGGATTGAAGATGCATTGTGGACGTGTAAGTACATTGTATAGCTCCTCTGAAGCTTATGTGTTATGGTGTAATGCATTGCGCACAGCAGCAATAAACAAATCAGGCCAACGATTATTTCTGTTGCTATCTTGGGAATTACCGTGTTTCACCAGTTAGCAGTAGTCAGAACCAGAAGTCGTTTTCGCAATCGACGTCCAATCGAACACAAATCAAATGTAACCCAACTTAAACCGATCTCACTAACTTCGTTCTCTTATTCTTTAATAAGCGACTAATTAAGCCTTTCAGAACCCTTAAGTATGCAACTTTGGTTTAGTGTGTTGCCAACTATTTTTGGTTCCTGCTTATCACTTTGCACAAGAGCTGCTTATCACTTATTAATTGCTGCCATTCACAGCGCTTATCAGAATAAATGGGTTGCAATTGGCTGATGCGCTAAAAATACCCCTTTCCTATTGGCTGAAAAATGGCTACCACCAAGTTTTCTACATGGTTTACCAAGCTTAAACCCATGTACTGACCGAAAGGTATTTTCCTTGGAAAGTAGTGATATCACCCCGTTAATGAACAGCCGCCAAGCTAATCCAACCGACTCAGACGTTAAATTTGACCATTACTACAGAAAGTAGACCATTGCTACTCAATAGTCAGGTTTTTCACTTAAAGGCACATAACTCCCTCCGGTATATTTTAACAGCTTCACTCGATACATTACCGGAAATAGTTTTATATAAACTGATTTACCTTTCATTTGCTGGTCTAAGGGTACGATGCAGATGTCAGTAGTGGCGCGTGAATGTTATTAGGCTTGTTTTAAACGGCTCGGTCCGAGCGGTATATAACTCCCGCCACATCGCTGGCAAGCCGCGGCCCTGTAGGAAGGATAATTAATCCTTCGCTCACGTTTGCGCCTTGGTCGTACGATTAGTATGAATAGTGTCATAGAACAATGCGCGCTGCGGTCGTTTGAACTATATTTTAGCGTAGGTGACGCAGAGCAAAGCGGCCTGAACGGAGGGATTTATGTGCCTTTAACCTTTGATCTAACAGTTGGTGGGATTAACTTGGTGGTTGTTTGTTGGCGGGGGTGATATCACTACTTTCTAAGGGGAGCACTTTTCGGTTAGGCTTGGTACACCAGGCAGAGAAAAAGTTGGTGGCAGCCATTTTTATTTTGATATCGCTGCTTGTATGGTTGATATTGATGGGCACTTTCTTTCACCCAAGTGGGTTTTTGTTTGTGGTATTCGTTTTCTCAGCAAAGGTAGAGTTTCACTCCTTTGCGATCTTGTCTTTTAAAAAAAAAGACTTACATTTACTGACGTGGATCGACGGAACGTGGCTAAGTCTTTAATCGCGCCGTATTTATTTCGTTGTCCGTCAAACTCAATTTCCATTTCACATGTTGACATGTCTACAGCTTGCCGACGAAAGTCTTGTCACGGTTCGCCACAAAACGAAACGGGGAAAAAAAAATTACGTCGTCGTTGTCGTCGCTGAATTTGATGCGCGCTCGTCATGCAATTTTCGCAAGTAGTCAGGAACACGAATTCACTTGAGCCTCTCTCTGTCTATCTTGTCTCGTACGCCTGTCTGTTTATTTTTCTGTCTATCTGTACGAATTGGAGTTCCGTGGCTCAACCAGCCGCCCATTCATCATGTAGAACAGTGACGTCATCGCGGCGGAAACAAAAGACCATCTCTGGAGGCGAGTTGTCGGGAAAAGGAGATAAACAGAGTAGCTAGCAAATGAAATACAGGGATAAAAAAAATGCGGAATGTAAAAAAAAAATTTCTAGGAGGAAGATTGATGACTGGAGACGATGGATTTTTTTTTGTAGACTTTTTAGTGGTCTCCCCACTTAGCGTTGGCATCGTGCGTGGGTGACTATCGTAACAGTAAAGATAAATGAATTAAAAAAAAATGTTTTTCCTACATTCAAATGTTTCCCCGTTTGATTTTTTTCCCCGTACGTGTCTTACATTTTTTTTTAGACTGCTTCATTTTTTTTTTTTTTCATCATCTCAAATTTCGATGGCGTCAGTATTTATTTCTTTTGTGTTTTTTCCCCATTTTCTTTTTTTTTTGCCTTGTAAGAACCGTACATCTTAATGTTGTGTTTGGCCTACATATATATTCATTTTTTAAGCTCGTTTTCGTTGTGTTGTAGCAATATAAGCTTATGTTTGAAAGCAGCCTTGTTGGAAGTGGTTTATTTATTTTTCTTCATTATGTTTGGCATGATGACCCAGATGAAACTCAAAACAATGTCGGAAGCACATAAAGGGGGCATCGTAGGGCTCGTCGGAGTGTCCATGCATAGCCAGTAAATTATCCAGCCCGACCTACAACGATGTTAGGGGGGTAGACAAAATGGCCGAAAATACTGATCACTTATTCATCATTTCTTAATTACTTTCGTTCTATTCGACCTTGGGTCCGTTCTTCGAGAAAGAATCCGATTTGTACGGAGAAACGCGACATCTATAGGCAGCTAGTGACGGTTTTCAAAATAATAATTTTAATTTTTAAGTAGATTTTTGTGAGAACCTTTTATTATCTATAAAAATATTTTTAATAGTTTTTAAGGATATCACTCAGCCAGAGTTAAGCTATTTCTCTGTGCTTGCCAAAAAAAAAAATTGACAATTTATACGGTCGGTGTCGCCCTCAGTTGACAGAAAGCGGCAACGAACAAATCAATCCCATTAACTGGTGTTTTCTGCGGCCATATTGCCCACCCAGTCACGTATGTTATTTTTCATCCAAGATCCGGCCTGTACTGTAGTAGAGCCCTATTCCATGATAATATTACCGCATGGCCCACTTCTCGTTCTGGCTTGCGAGAGTGTCATCCTGTGAGTTAACTGTGAACTGTGAGTGTCACCCTCGGCTGACAGAAAGCCGCAACAGGACAAATCAATCACATCAGTGGCACGTTCGGCGGCCATATTCTAATCTACTAGCGTCGTTGCCGACGTGATCTCTTGTATACAGTTAGGTGTAATCTAGTTAGGCAATGGTAGCGTATGCTACTTTTCATCCAAGATACGGCCGGTACTGTAGTGGAGTCCGGGTAAGACTTATTGAATGTAAATTTTGAAAGGCTACAGACGGATATAGACAGTGGAACAGGAAGTAGCGTCTGAATGATGTCACACGTTTATTGACGGTCTGCCAAATAGAGCAGCGGCTAGTAACGTCATATTGCCTACGAGATAGCATCTGGAGGGCATAGCTACAAGGTGTACTAGAATAAAATGTAAGGGAAAACAACGGCACTTCTAGTCAAGACAGTGCTTTGAGAGCGGATTTCTTAGGCTTAAAAAAACGTTGTTTTCTCCAACAACAAAAATCGCGCGTTATAGGCTTAAGAAATCCAGTCTAATAGAGCACCGTCATGTGACGTCATATTAGCTACAAGAGAGATAGCTGCAAGAGGCACTAGATTAATGGAGGGTTAAACAACGGCACTTCTAGTCAAGGCAGTGCTTTGAGAGCGGATTTCATAAGCTTAAAAAAAAACGTTGTTGCTAGGTTGTAATTGGAAAATAAAGATTCCACTTGCTTAAAAATGTCACCAGCTGCCAACAAATCGACAAAAATCGCGCATTATAGGTCTAAGAAATCCACTCTTAACAGCATTGTCTTCATTAAAACGCCCTTCTTTTCCTCCTCCAGTGACCCTTGCAGCTATCCCAGTTACTGGCTCCAGCACAGAGTTATATACAATAATACAACGTTGTATCACTGCCCTATAGAGCAATGACATTTGCGGCCATATTGGCTCCAAGTATGGATTTTTAGAGGGCATAACTACAAGGTGCATTACATAAATATGGAGAGAAAAACAACGGAAGAGCGGATTTCTTAGGCTTAAAATGACGTTGTTTTCTCCAACAACAAAAATCGCGCGTTTTAGGTCTAAGAAATCACTCTTCACTGCATCGGCTTCAGTATGACGCCCTTCTGTTTTTCTCTGCAGTGCCCCTTGCAGCTAACCCATTAAGGCTCCAGCATAGAGTTATATACAATAATACTACGTCGTTTCACTGCTCTAAGCATTGGGCTTCAATAAGACGACCTTCTTTTTCCCCTCCAGTGCCCCTTGCAGCTAACCCAGTTAGTGGTTCCACCATAGAGTTATATACAATAATACCTCGTTATGCCATTGCTCTATAGCTCGTGGCTCATTCAACCATCTCATCAACCATAGTCTTTAATCTCAATTTGGCTGTCGCAGCTATATATCTCTGTACGCTTTTAGCCCCTACAGGTATATCACCTTGAAAAGAAAAAAAAACACTAAAAAAAGATATTACGCATTTCATTACCCATCCCTTGCTGTGTAAGGGGAGGGAAGGGGGTATGGTGGGGTGTTCCACCCCCCCCCCCCCCCCACCTCCCACCACCACTCAGCAGAAAATTTACATAGTCGGAAAATGGCAACCGCCATTGAAAATAAATAGTTCAAATGTATAGAGCAGTGACATACCGTAGTATTATTGTATATAATAACTCTATGGTAGAGCCAGTAACAGGGTTAACTGCGAGGGGCACTGGAGGGGAAAAAGAAGGTCGTCTTACTGAAGCCAATGGTATTAGACTGGATTTCTTAAGCCTATAACGCGCGATTTTTGTTGTTGGAGAAAACAACGTCGAAGAAAGCCGCTCTCAAAGCACTGTTATAGATTAGAAAGTTAACACGATATACCGTCTCACTTCTTTCCGTCCTACGCGGATTTCTAGCGGTAGTTGCGGCTATTAATGCCTCTGCTAATAGGGATGTTTTTAAAGTCAGCGGCTTGCGACTCGCTTGCAAGCGGAAACGCTGCCTGTTTGTTATTTCAATGGGAAAGCGTTCCCCGCGGCCAAGCGACTCGCAAGCCGCTGACTTTAAAAACATCCCTAATGATTGGCCTTCTGCTGCTTCGAAGGCAAAAGCATTGGTAGAGGTATTAGTAGCCGCAACTACCGCTAGAGGTCCGCGTGGGACGGGAAGAAGTGAGACAGTATATCTAGTTAACTTTCTAATCTATGGCACTCTCTTGACTAGAAGTGCCATTGTTTTCCCTTACATTTTAATCTAGTGCCCCTTGTAGCTATGCCCTCCAGATGCTATCTCGTAACCAATATGACGTCACTTGCCGCTACTCTATTGATGCCAAAAAATTTTCGTAGAAAATAAAAAACCGTCAATCAATCGCGAGCAGAATTCATCATACCGAATTTAGAACAATAATTAATATTAAAGCATAACGTACATCTGTAGCAACTAGCATGGTAAGTTAATGATATCCACCGATTCCACCGAATTTTGTTTATTTTATTATACTGTACTTTATAGCACCGTAAGCATCCAGACACGAATATAATGATCAGTGGTCAGCATGTTGCCTGTTGCTTTGATTACGTTATCTATATCGGCTGCTGTGCGTGAATGGAAAAATGTCCGTCCCTTGAATTTAAACTGACTTGTTTGCTACAGCTAGAAGGATAAGTTCGAATTCGGCTAGTTCTTCAATTCAGGAAAAAGACGATGCGTTAAAGTTGAGTGTTTGGACTGTGGGTGTTATAGCGGCAAAATCGGCTGAAGTTGTCGTAAATCCAGCACCAGAGTTTGCAGCCAGAGCTGGAACCCACTTGCTGCAAGTGACAGTGTAAATTTCTACAAGAAAGAACTAATGACGTTAAAACTGCAGAAACAGAAGTAGTACCAAATGATGATGATGCTACTGCACCAGAAACTTTACGTGCCGTTAATAACAGCTCCGATCCAAATCCCCGAACACAACGTTGCCTACGATACAAGAGAACGCCGAAAACCAGGTAATTTCACCTCCATAGTTTTTATAATGTAGTTTTTTTTTTTTTTTTTTTCTCTCTTACATTATCTATATATAATGTAATAATATAATACACTTAGTTAGTGCATGGACTAAACTATGCCCGGACTGGCAACCCTGGAGCCCAAATGCCAAGAGGCCCCCAAACACAATCCGGGTAGGGGTGTGAAATTACGCAAGCTTATAAGGAACCGGTCATTATTTATGGGGGGGGGGGGGGGGGGGGAAACCCTTCTCTCCATCAAAACCCTGAACAAAATCTTGACCTGCTCACTCAAGGTCCCAAAATTGTATTACTCCCCCCCTCCCCCACAAAATAAATACACTTTTCGTATGTCTATTCAGTATTTTGACTACGTGCAGATGATTTCCTGTAGCCAAAAGTAGCTATCAGACTCGACAAATTACCACTAGTCTTAATGAAAACGTAGGTGTTTTTTAGAAATTTGGACTATGAAAGTGTCATTTTTGAGGTCCAAGTATGTTTTTTTCCCCCCCCCCCCCC
>JAHWFP010062799.1:0-13612 GCA_023313725.1 Lithobius niger
TTTTAAGAGCTTCTGAACAATGCTAATTCAAGTTGGTACCTGAACCCCTTAACTAAGCACAAACTAATAATGCCAATATTATGATGGGAACCCACATGAAGTACAGTTTATTGCTCAAAGATACAGACTGTGAGTCAAGCAGACACACAATCGAATATCGCAACTAACCTATGCACATTTGGAACTTCAACAGCCCATCTGGCAGAGTCAAGCGGTTAAGTCATTCTCATACGATTTACCCTCAAGAAACAGAACTAGGGCACAAAATCCCACCCACTGCACAATAAATTTACTCACAAAACAGAAATTTGTCTACAAACCATTAGTCCTTTAGTCTTAAGCTGTAAATTTAAGGGAGGGGATATGAGAGATTTTATACGATGCATATTACCGTAAATCGTGTATTAAACGCCCATGGGCTTGTAAAATTAATTTGACTAAAATTGGGGGGTGAGCGTTAAAAACAAGTATTATCTATTTTCTAAACTAATTTCTATCCTGGGTGCTTTCTATCACGAAAAAGTCGGCGATAATGTGGTCATTTGCGTGCGTGATCTGGATTCAATCTAGCATTAACACATTTTTTTTTACTTATTTATTCACAAATTTAGGTTCTTGTATACCCTCTCCTCCAAAATTTAACATAATTTGTAGCTAAAACTAATTTCTAACCATACAAACTTTCGGTAACATGTGCAGAACAAGATCGTAAACAAGATCGATTGTTAAATTATCTAACATAATTTAAAGTTAAAACTAATTTATAATCACCACCAACCTTGAAAACAACAACGCGATTGACAGCCTGAAGCATATTCTGTGTTGACGGCAATTTCCAAAAAAAATGATCCGGTTGACGCCCGAGATCCTAACTGACCATTTAGAAAATTTTTTTTTTTTTTTTACGTGCTAACTCGGATCTCGCGCATCAGATCCAATAATTTTTTTGGAAATTGCCGTTAACACAGAATGTGCTTCACAGCCGTCAATCGCGTTGTTGTTTTCAACAAGGTTGGTGGTGATTATAAATTAGTTTTAACTGTGAATTTTGTTAGATATTGGAAGGAGGACAATTTAATAAACTAAATTTGTGAATAAATGAGAATAAAGGCATTGTGTTTTTGCTAGACTGAATCCAGATCACGCACGTCAATGATCGATCGTTAGGCCTAATATTTCCGAAATTTCCGTGATTTACAAATGCTCCCATGAATCGTGTTGGATAAAGTTGATTTTGTTAAATGTATAAAGCTTTTATTTAATTTTGACACAGAAAAACCAAGATTAATTGGATGAAACGTTGATTTCGTTAAAACTGAAGAAGATTTTAGTTAAATTTGCCACTGAAAATCGATTATTTTCAAGGGGTGGGCGTCAACAACAGTTTATTACGATTTTTGACCTTCAAGCATTTTAGAGGGCTGGGCGTTAGCATTAACTGGACGTTTAATATGCGATTTACGGTACGCACAATTCCACAGCCATCTTCATCAGGCACTATTTTCAATTCCCAACCTCAACAGGCAAGTCCTAGCTCTTTCGAATTTTTGCGCTTCAACTTGGCCTTCGAATTTAAAGGCTTTTGCTTCTTGCTGTGGCCAGAAAAAAAAGTGAGGATTTATGGGCTCGGGTCAGTCAGTCATGCAAGATGGTGTGCCGCTCTGGACTCTGGTAGGGGTCCGATATGTTGTCTTAAAAGTTTTTGGGTTAATTGTGGGCATAAATCATTATTTTGTAACATAAATAAGCCTACGTTTAAAAGCAATTGATTATAGGAGCCCATGCAGCGCACAAATAAGTACTCAACAAACTTAAGTGGCCATGGCCACATGGTGTTTTTTGGTGGTGTTTTTTCAGCATTAGCAGTTAACGATGCAATGATTTTATTGTAGAATTAATATGGGGCAAGAACTGCTCTTGGATCTTGCAATTTTTGACAAATGAACTTTAAACTAACTTACCGCCATAGAAGCAAAAGGAGACATGCTTTGTTAAGTGCCGCAGCTCCCTTTTAGGTCCTATGCTTTCTTAGTTTCTTACCTTTGTTTGAGCTCGGGACAACTACTGTTTGTGATTGCGGCTGAGCTAAAACTGGAGGATCCTTTCGAGAAATTCCCATTTCGGCGCGATTCTTTTCATCCTTTTTTGTTTTTTGACGAGATTGCTTTTGCTGTTGCGACTGCACAGGTGGAAAGGAGATGAGACTGTCACGAACATGATTCGGCACACCATTACTTCCAGTGTTGTTGCTTGCTTTGGAGGAAGACGACAAAGTTTTCACTGCAACAGTCGCTGAAACTGAAAATAAAATGGCACAAAACCTTTGAACAAAGATTTGTCAAATTTATTTGTTGCATTTCAGCTTAAATTAGAAGTACGGCTGCACAGAACCGATGTTTACTTCTTGTATGCTTAGATTTCAAATAGGGATGTGCGATACTCGAAAAATTCGAGCCGAGTATGAAACTTGTACTCGAACTCGGCTCGCTGCTCGCGTCCATACTCGAAAAACTCGAATTCAGCAAAAATGCGATAACTTCGCCAATTTTTGACCGTTTTTGCCATTCCAATATACCAAAGCGATCGTCTCGGCGAGAGCTTTCCAGTGGTGCAGATTAAAAGTCAATAACTGAAACCATTTTCAAGTTATGTCCTTAAAACTGGAAAAACACGACCAACACAGTCAGTTAAGCATCATCTTTGTTCTTATTATCTCAACAAATTAAAGAGAAACTTGCAAACAAATTATTTCCATCAAATACTCGAACTCGGCTCGATGCTCAATTCTTCTGCTGCTAACTCGGCTCGGCTTAAAATTTTTCTACTCGCACATCCCTAATTTCAAATGAATATTACATTTGTAATCGTCTGTATTTCAACTGTCGAAAATTTGCAAGAATATTGGGGCGAAAAACATCTTTCCCTTTGAAATCTAAGCGTACACGAAGTAAACATGGACTTAAATTTTCAAAGTAAGCGACGTGATATTTTTAAACAGAACCGATGTCCGGAAACGGTTTGGTAAAAATGTGTACAGTACGTTGAGGTCAAAAAATTAGAAAAAAAACAGTAGACCTGTACCAATTACGGAAACCAGACTGTGGTAACGAAATCGAACTGTAGGTTTCAAAAACCGTTCTGAATCAGTTTGATAATAGCGGAGAATTTTAACTTTTAATAAAATCCCCACAGAAATGTGCGTCTATGCATTTCACCTGAAATGATGCATTAAAAGATAGACAGCATTGGTTGCTGAATTAAGAATTCGTAAAAATGTAAAACTGCTTATAGGTGCTGAATTAAAGTTAACAGAATACAGTCAAACCACTTTTATAACGAATAGTTCATGGGTTTCATGAGAACATAATGTTTTTTCAGGCGTAACAACAATCAATATTGCATGCATTGTTGTAATGCATTGTTGCCTCAGAAATAGTGCTGTTGACAAGGGCGAAACGAATACGGTTTCAGCAAGCGAAATAGCAGAAACTTCTGCTTGTTTGGGGATCCACTATACTTAATGGTTGACACCAAGGTCCAGGACAATTTTTTCCAATTGATCATTTTAATATAAATTAGCTCTCGCCCACAAAGATCTCTAGACAGACAGAGAATACAGGCAGACAGAGAGTCCGTCTAGAGATCTTTGTGGGTGAGTGCTAATTGAGCTGTTATACCAGAGTCTGTGCTTGATACTTTCCTTTTGAGGTTGAAAAAAAACCCAATAGAACAGGTGTTTTCTTAGGATAAAATACCTGAAACCCAACCAATTCAGATAAAATGAACACCAACACACCAATAGAAAACTGCTAATATCGTAAAGCGCCTATTAAAACACCCTGGCAAAGCTAGTGCTCACCCCCCCCCCCCAAAAAAATGCTTTAAGGTCAGAAATCGTGTAGTAGCTTTAAGGCACCCCCTTCCACCCAAATTGTAATTTTTTTTGCTAGAAATTGACTGAAAGTTTCCAACATTTAATGATTTCAATGTTTTACCCCTTTCAACCTACGTTTTTCTGCAGCAAAATTGACTAAAAGCTTCATGAATTTAAGAAAATCATCATTTCATCCAACGCGATTCACGGGAGAGCGAGCGAGATCACGGAAAAGTCGGAAATTATGATCGATCATTGACATGAGTGATCTGGATTCAGTCTAGCGAAAATGCAATACCTTTATTCTCGCTCAGCTCTTGATTCTTAAGAGCGGATAGGTATGCGTGGCCTCAGACTCTTAGTTTTTGAGGTGATGTCATATTAATATGAGAAGGTTTTGTTTGGTTTCGGTATTAATGTTGTTGAGAGCACGAACTGCGTTACCAGAAGAATTTAGGTGTGCTGCGCACCTTCGCTAAGTGCCTTCAAACGTGGCCAACGATGACAAAGAGGAACCGTACTACCCAGGTTCTACTACCTAGGTTCTACTACCCAGGAATTGTCACGGGATAGAACCTGGGTACGGTTCCTCTTTGTCCTCTGGTACGCTTCTATGTGTCGATTCTTTACTATTTACAAATCTAGTTTATTAGATCGTCCCTCCTCCAGATGTCAACATAATTCACAGTTTAAACTAATTTATTACGAAAACGAATCTTAGCATCCAGCAGGATGTTTTGGTAGCTAGGCCAAGTTTGATGGGACCCAGGCTACATGGCCATAGGTCTCAGGAATTTACATCTAAGTTGGCATTGGATTCCGTTAGTCCAGCAGCTCAGCTTTCAACAAACAGCAGGGCCGATAATTCAGCCTCAAGCAACAGCTACTTCTGAGCTGAATTATCGGTCCGTAGTACTAAAAAAAAGTGTAAGTCATATGGAACCATTTTTCTGGAACCAAAGTCCAAAAAGTGGGTCCTAAAAAGTCGGTCCTCCTATTTTAAAAAGAACTTTTAAAGTTTTATTCAGTGCAGCAAAGATGCACAAGGCTATTTGCTGTAGTGCGTCACGGCTACACCGAACAAAATTTTGAAGTTCATTTAACAATTTTTTCGTAAATTAGGACCCCTTTTATGAAATCAGAAATGGATTTTGGATCTAGAAAATCCCTATTTGCACTTTTTTTTAAGCATTTATACATTTTGTACTTAAAAACAATGTGCTGCACAGTCTGTTCACAGCAGATTCGATACTAAAACTCACCTTTTTTCGAAGATTCACCAGAAGTGATTGAAATAACAGTTACAGGGCAATCCTTTCCTTTGGTCGTTGATGTTAGCGACACCGAAGGAGATTTGGCAACAAGATGCACACCTGGGCCCTTTGGCAAAGGTGGTGCTACGGGTGTAGCACTTGTATTATCGCCCTGTGGCACAGGCGACGAATTATGGCCGTTCGTATGCCCATTACTTTGCTGAGGTTTCTTCTTCTTTTTTGACATGCTTGCGTTTGTAGACGCCGTTGCAGTGGCAGATGTGGTCGTTGTGACAACTGTAGTGGATGGTTGTGATTTAGACTGAGAAACATTAGCTGAGGCTGACACAATTACAGATACAGCTGTTGATGCAACAGAAACTTTGTTTAATGCATTTCCTCTATTGCCATTCAGTTTAGGCGTTACCGAGGGCATGCTTCCATTGATGGGAATAATCTCAACCATTGGCTTTTTCACCTTTGACTCCATCTTTGGTGCTGTGACTGTCACTACACTAGACGCCGTGACCTTGTTGAGCGAAACAGAACCAGCAGCTTTCCCATTGGCAATAATCACAGTGGGCTGCTTACGACTTGCAGGAGTTGGCGGAACAGAAGGCATGGCGACAACTGGCGATGGCAAAGAGACTTTACTTTTATTCCCCTTGTTTGAGGACGACGATGGTTCTACAATCACAGCAGCAGGAGCAACCTCAGGACATTCAGATATTCCGTTAGAGTTGGAGCTTACATTGCTATTCTTTTTCTTCTTTTTTAGTGCCTTAGGGGCAGTATTACCTTTATTTGAACTCGGTACATCGTTCCGTAGTGGAACGTCTTCTTTGGTTTTACCAGAGGAGGCAATATCTGTTACAGTTTTTGGATTTTGTGCAATTTTTAATGATGCTGATGATCCTTGCTGTGACGAAGAAGCTGGGAGTGGAACAATTTCGAGACCTGCTTGTCCTGCCGCAGCCATAAAAGACTGTAAACTTAATTCCCACTTGTTATTCACTGCATTACCATCTGGAGGGCTACCACCTGTGTCCTTGTTGCTACTAATCGACACACTGGAATCATTAGGCACACCACACGAAGAGGAAGATATTGACGACGACGAAGACGAAGGCTCACTGTTATCACTGCTACTTCCACTGCTTCCACTACTAGCTGTGGTTCCTGCTTTTACAGCCTCAATGACCCGCTGTAGTATGCTATCATTGCTTCCTTTTCCAGCTAAGTCGCCTTTCCGCATTTCTTCCATGATGCTTTCCAGCGACACAATACGAGGTTTTCCTTTGGCTTGTTGCGTGTCTGATAAAACCTGCTGCTGATTATCATGATTGTGCTCCCCTAACGTTGTTGCACTTTTGCTTTTTCGAATAGTTTTAGCATTGGCCACAGTTTCGGCATCATTTTCTATGCCATCTCCCTGTTTGCGAGCTTTCTCTTCAGCCTACAAGAAAAAAATTAAGATAGTTAGTCCACAGCTTAACAATTAGTTTTGCATCTGATAATAATTTACACCGTGAATTACAAATCACATATTTTCACCTTTCATTTTCAGTAATGGGTTTTGATGGTTCAATTTACATTTTAAACAAAATTTTCAGGATCAGACCTTTAATTTCAACAATAATACAAGATACACTAATCTGAGAAAGAAAGAATGACACAAAGAAAAAAGAAAGAAAGAAAGACAAATACTCCGACTGGACCTCCACACAGGATCATACGTTTACTAGCTGATAACTAGGCTCTACCACGTGAACCACACAGGCAAATACACCATGAAATCACTTTGTAAGCAATAATAAACAAACACTTAACAGGTGTACAGTTATAATTGGTATTTGCTATAATGGTGTTTAAAGGTTCATGTAAGTCGCACTGCCGGCTTGTGGCTTAAGGTTGCCCCGATATGTTAGATTCTTAAAATTTTGCTATCTGAATGCCGGCAGGCTCATTTTACTTTGGCCTGGCAGTTTGGTTTGCAGAAAGTACGGGTCGTTTTCGATTGTTGACAAACATTCCTGACTTTCTAGAGGTAACAGTTAAAGTTTCTAGCATGAACAGGAGTAAGTTCAAGCCTTTGCCCCTTTTTCTGAAGCGAGCCATATCATATGTTACAACTCGAAAAGCTACACCGTATTACAATGATTTTGATAGAACTTTGTATTACAAGTATAAATTAAGCTATGACCAAATGTATATCCAGTATCCATTACACATTAACTTGATAAAATGAAAAGCGAATTTTCGGCTGATTACAGTAAGTTCGGTACTTTTTGTCTTCAGTCTTCATCAAGACTCAAAACTTTGCGGAACACAAGTTTTTGAGTCTTCAAAAGATTCTTCAGAAGACTCAAAAACTTGTGTTCCGCAAACTCGTGAGCCTGATGAAGGCTGGACAAAAAGTACTGAATTTGTCATCGGCCGAAAATTCGCTATCATTTTATCAAGTTAATGGGTAAAATTGATAACATACCAGAATTTATACTTGTAATACAAAGTTCTATCAAAATCATTGTAACATGGTGTAGCTTTTCGAGTTGAACGTAGGATATGGCTCGCTTCAGTAAAAGGGGCAAAGGCTTGAACTTACTCCTGTTTATGTTACAAACTTTAACAGTTACGTCTAGAAACAGCCAGGAATGTTTGTCAACAATCGAAAACGACCCATACTTTCTGCAATATTTTTTGAACAAAATGTATGTTCAAATGGTGCAGATGGAAGATAAGTTTCGTTCCTCCATTCCGCTTGATTACTCTGCCTGGACTGTAAAGAAACCCAGGGTGTTGGGAAGGGGGGAGGAAGATAAAACAAATAGCCTTCCTGAGTAACAGTTTTTGCATCTCCTGTACCAATAAAGGATCATCCCTTTTTGTCTATCAACCAACCCGGTGGGGTTACAGACAACTCGGGACGAATGGTGGAATGTTACCCGACGCATATGGTTGTACAGTACCTCACAAACGTATCCTCAAGGAACTTCCCAAGCCCTGAAACTTTTAACACGCTTTTGTCATCAAATACTCGAACTCGTTTCGAAACAACTCTTACAACTCTTCTAGTTAAACAGACGTAGGGAGGTTAATCATGATTCCCTGAATAAAACTCTTAAAATGCCATGTTCCTATCTAGAACGGTCTTCAAGCCACCAATATTTTAGTGGAAAAAGGCTAGCTGACGCCTAGAGCAATTTATAAGTTTACATAATTTACGTACCTTCCTCTGTTTTTGCCGAGCACGTTTTGCTGCTTTATTACTAAGGCCCTTTTCTCTACTCCCTGCTTCCGTGCCATTTATGAAATTCACCAAGGCGTCAACATCTTCCACCGACTGGAGCTGTGGCCATGATGGTTCTTGCTGCAATGGCACAGTAACCGGGGATGCTGGCGATACAACTTTGGCTGAAGCTGTGGTGGGAACTACGACGGCTGGTGCTGGTACCACGGCTGGTGCAGCAGGGACAACCGCTACAGGTGGAGGAACCGGTGGTGCCGGTGTTGGTGCAGGTGCAGCAGCAGCCTGGGAAGAACTAGAGTTGTTGGCGTTCTTGCACTTGGACTACATAGAAAAAGTAAAAAATAAAAAAATAAAGACTTAAACATCAGTCTACAAAAACTGAATGTCAATACATCGAGTGGACTAGGTTCTGTTAAATTTTATCTAAAACGAACCAGCCAATATTTTAACTTTCCATCTACGGGTTTTAATGTAAAAGTATTTTTTTTCACACAAACTTTCCTATGATTCAATCCCAAGTTAACAGCTCTTTCCCTTCAGAAGAAATGAAGGTAAATACGGAAAAGCGGCATTCTTTACTTTGCAGGGATGCTTGAAACACATACATAACTCTCAGGGACTCACATTAAGTCACACACGTATGTACTATGGTCGGAGAGGGTATTCAAACCCGCATTCACTTGATTAACATATGGCGCTGTGGTTGTCCGCTCAGAGTAGGCATTGGGACTTTTTGGTAAGAACTTGCATTTTAGCCAAGCACAATCAAATTTGTTTTCTCTATTTTGTTAACTTTGCCCGTTTCTTAGGTTATCAGGTTCAGTAGAACAGCTTTAGTATAGCATGTTGACAAAGACGGCTTAAATTCGCCTTTGCAGCACAGTCGGGACTATCTGAGCATGTGTTCTACTGAGAGAGCGAAAATTTTTTTTTTTTATTTGAGTCTTACGTCAACTGAAGCAAATTAATCCTCATGTAGATGAACTGGTTCAGTTTATGAGTTTTTTTTAGACTCAAAAGTCTAGCTTACCCTAGACTAAAAAGTCGCATATCATTCACTATTGATCAACTGCTATCATTCAACTGCTTTCACCACTGTTCAAAACGCAACCTATACTTTTACATCAACTAGAGTACCAGTTTTAAATGCCTTCCCTTATTTGCAGTAGAAAATGAAATGCTAAATTATTTGTAGGCTAAACCATTAGGCTATTCATTAAGTGTGTCACCACATGGAAAAAATTGTACGGTTTACTTAGAAGGTTATCAACACCGGAAGCACCAAGACGCACTGGATTTACACTCGTACTTCAAAATAAGTTGATATTCGCACAAGACAAAAACATTAGTCACCAATATCACAAAAACGTTCGACTGCTTAGGGGAACATCTGTCTTCTTTCGGCCAAAATACAAGATGTGAGGAGTGAGGACTTTACAAAACAGGCCTGAAGAAGACAGATGTGCCCCTAAGCTGTCGAAAATTTGCGTGATATTGGTGATTAATGTTCTTGTCTTAGTGCGAACATCAACTTATTTTGAAGTAACGAGTGTAAATCCAGTGCGTCTCTGTGCTTCCTATGTCACCAAAAGAAGGTGTTCATTGCAGGTGAGGCTCATGGAACCATCAGTGGCTCACCATTAACGAACTACCAACGTCACTTAGGCCCTGCAGTTGGCGAGCTCACATCGCCGCCGGAGCTTGGACCAGCAGCTTCCAGAAAGAGCACCTTACCGAACCCTGAATAACAAATGAAATATCCCCCCCAATAGCCTTGAACAAACCTCTGCTATTTTACTATTGCCAGAACTTTATTCATGTCCTAGCTAAGCAATGTTGCGTAAGGTGATGTACATGAGACATACGTGACTTCAAAATATCTGAAGTTACGCGAAGGTTAAGAATGCCACACCACACCCAAGGACTGTTCTCACTCCCTATTTTTTTACATGTTATCGTGATAGCTAGCATGCTTTAGAATTATTAGTCCTTGGCTGGAGTAAGAAGGTGTATAGTTGTTAAAGACTTTTACTTAATTCTCAATTCAGATCAACATTTTTGTCCATCTTCAATACAGATTAACATTTTTGTCCAAGTTCTTAAAGGTGCCTTGAATCAATGTTACTTTCCTGTTTGCATTGAGGAACCCTAGATCAATCCTATGTAAATCTTACAATTTCATTTATTTATCTTGTTTCCCTTGTGGGATATGGTTATGGGATATGGTTGTGGGACATTCAGTCAAACTTACGAAACTGTGAATAGCGAAAGGGAAAAATATACCATTTTGAAGTATTACTTGCTTCAAAATAGGCATCCAGTTTTAATTTTTAACACTATCTGTACTACTTTTCCCGATACCGGTGCCAGTTTACCCAGTTCCGATCCCACTACCGACGCTATTGGTCATTGGCTGAAACTGTGCCGATGCTGATACCAAGCCGGTGCCAATGCCGATGTCAAATGATAACTTAATAAAGAATACAGAACGTGTTGATACGTCAGTAATATAATGGTGCAACAAATGTAACACTTTTACAAAGGAATTGTTCGCTAACACTTTATAGCTCAACAAGATTAAAACCTGTTTAAATGGCGCTTAATTCTTAGTAGCGTTAGGAACAATATGCCATATTAATGATGTGCGAAAATGCCGATTCTGGAAAAAAACAAGTCGATGCCGGTACTTTTTCCGGTACTTGTTACCCCAATGCCGGTCCGATACCGATACCAGTGGTACCTACAGCCGGTTCCGGTACCTGCACAGCCTTAGTTCTACTTTAATACCGGCTGAACAGTTTGTCTGTAAAATTTAAATTAGGTTCTGAAACATCAGATATAAAATATCGATGAGATCACCGGAGAAGTTTCGGACACTGGGGTTTGGGGCTGCAATAAGAGCCAGAAGAAACTGAACCAATAATTTTATGGGCCAAGTAGGCCTTTTGTTGGTCTGTCTTACGCCATGTTTTGACAATGTTTTTACGTACATTAGTCGAATGGGACAAATAAAGTTTGCAGATTTTCAACAAAATGATAAGTAAATGCAAAGATTTCCAACACTTACGACAAAAAGGATGGGTATAACCTGGAGTCTCTCTTGGGAGTGAGTTTTCATCATTGTACGAGAAACCAGTTTCAAGGGACAGAGTGGTAATTTAAATTTAGACAGAGCACAGGTTGCTACAATTCAGATCAAATGCTCAAACAATTATGAGGCTAGGTAGGTAGTATGCACGCCCCCAGGTGGTGAACTAAGCAAGACTAAAGTCAAATTTAAGGTCTTTGAGCATAAACATTAACCATATTAAGCAATTAACTAAAGGAGTATTTTTGGGTATTAGTGAAAATGGTTTTCGGTGAAACCTACGAAAATGTTGCAACAACGAATTTTTCTTGGATTATGTGAAAACAGCGAGCAGGGAAAAATATACCATTTTGAAGTATTACTAGCTTTAAAACAGATATCGAATTTTATTTTCTAACACTATTCGTTCTACCTTACTTAGGGCCGAACACTTTGCCTTCACTGCAGGGAGCTTAAATAAGCCTTGTCAACACATTAATGTATTGTTTTTTTTAATTCAGGCCAACTATAATGTTTTAATTCCTACCGTAAGACCATATTAGAGGACAGTTTTGAGCATCAAGTTGACAGAAAACCAATTACCTGCCTAAACAAATAACAATTACCAACGGACTTCGACAAACAAGCATAGCCACGCATTCCATATCATATTAGCATTAAAGCACACTCGCACACGCACGTAAAGGCATGACAGCTAAAACTATTAACAAGCTGCCACTCAAATTTACTGAAAATTTAATCTTTTGCAGCATTACAATAAGAGAAAAGAAAAAATTAAAAACAATTAGGTCGTAAAACTCGGCGGCTGCAAAATGGTTTTTTTTCTCAAAACAGTGAGCAACTTACTTTTCTCTTGGTTAGCCTGAGCCTCAGCCTCTCCCGCATTTCAATGTAGTTCTTACTAACTGGCGCAACAGTCGGCTAAAATGTTAGAAACACAAAAAAAAAACATGCATTACCTACTTTTGGCTTTTCTTTCCTCGTTAATCTCTTTCTCTCTCTCTTTTCTCAAACAACATAACAAAAACAACAAGCCCATGCCAATTTGCATCGGAAGACAGACAAAAAATAAATCATAAAAAATAAAACAAAAAATTGTAACCAAACATTGTTAATAGCCGCGTTATGAGAATCGCTCGATTAATTTTCTCCAAATAATAGTCACTCGCATCCTCCAGCAAACAATATGTTAGGTTTCAAACTGGTTTAGAGCTATCACATCCACAATGAAACAAGAGACATGACAAAACACACAAAAATAAAATCTGAACCAGGGCAGGGTACACCTAAGGTATTTTGTAAACTTTACTGGTGTATTAAGTCTGTCTCCAAGAAGGCGGTGTAACAGCAGACATGATTAAGTCCAACATCATGGGTACACAAACTTTTGATCATCCCTTAACCATAATTTTGAAGTAGAAAATCTATTTTAGTTTTGTTGTTTTTACAGCCTGCATGTTCACAGGTAAAATTTGTCACGCTATACTTCCCTCCAATCCAGGGTCCACACGTTTAAACTACATCAAATTTGAAATTTCACGCCTTCTCCAGACATAGCAGTTCCGTTAAATTTTTAAATTTTTAATTGTGCATGCCATGCAACACGCTTAACATTAAATTAAATGCTGCTAATTTTTCTTGGGGGAGGGGGGGGGGGAATAACGTTATAGAATACCAATTCATGATGGGTCAAGGTTAACAACGAAAACAGTCGAAATCATGGTACAAGCCGATATGAAAGAACATATGACTTGGGCCATAACGCACCTTTTCGTTTATTTTTTTATGAAATGCAGACACTTTTGTACTTACAAGAATGAAGCCATTCCATGGCAATGTACAGGCAAAAATATTTAGTTAATAAAGTTTACAATTAGATTCCTAGAAAATTAAGCGATTTGAAAAGATTTCAGGCTTTTCCTATCCAATATTGATGATCATACTTTTCAAGGCCTTCAAATTTGTTAATTTTCTTCGTTATCGCAGTTTCACACACAAGACACTTACACTGTCTTGCAGATTTTCGAGGCACCCCAAAGCTCAGTTCTTTCCTCTGGTCACATTCTTGCTCACTTCAGAAATTTGAATTTGCCAGATTCCTTAGCCTCCCATATTCAGGTAGCAGTCTTGTTTTTCCATGCTTCCAC